>JASDQU010320132.1:1553-13153 GCA_032191745.1 Picea mariana
ATGATTTGGGTTCCCAAAGGCGAACCTCATGTTGAATGTTATCCTTTAAATTTCCTATGAATACATCAATCAAGTGCTCATCTGGAATATCGGTTACCTTTATATTCAATCTTTGGAAGTTCTCAATGTGCTCGGTAACTGAACCCTTTTGCTTGAGATTTATCAATTGGCTAAAAAAGGTATTGCTCCTTGTATCCTCATAGTGTGATATCATTTCTTCCATGAAAATTGTCCAAGTGACAAGTGATTTGTGAGAACAAATCCATTGATACCAAACAAATTGATTAGGTTCTAAATATAAAGAAGCAATTCGTACCTTTTGTGTATGTGGCACATTATGGAGATCAAAGAATTGCTCCATTTGAAGTATCCATGTGATTGGGTCCTTGCCATCAAACTTCCTCATGTCAATCTTAGGAACGTGGTTGGTCTTCAAACCAAAGTTGGATTTTCTCCATTCTTGATTCACCTTCCTTGTGTCTACATCATGAATTTCATGGGATGCATTTTCAGTTTCAGGTGTCTTCTCTGTTATGAAATTTTTCAATACTTCCATGATCTCCCCTTTTAAGCCATCTATCTTAGTGTCCATTGAATCCATCTTAGCTTCCATTGAATCCATCTTATTTTGTAGTTCATTTATGTCCCTTCACATTTCTTCACCTTCATCAAGAGTCCAAGTAGGATTTTCTGGAGGCTGGTTTGGTGTAGAAGTTCCCTTTTTGGGTGGCATGTTGGCCATGTATCACTTTTGAACCTTGATTTTGAGGTTGTTATGCTAGACAATATTCTTCTATTGTATCTCCCAATTTTTTGCCCTTATAGGTATGAAACTTTCTCTTATGTATTTCTCTGATATTTCTTCTCTGTAATGCCACAGGTTTGATCAAAATTGGATGTGCCAAGTGGAATCTACGGTAGCTTCCCCACAACTTACCTATTTTTGGCCTTTCCAGGATATCTCACTTGTATAGTGTTCCCCGCCACAAATAATTGATATAAAATTCTGAAACTCACACCCAAAATGGTAAATACTGTCCACGATCTAATGCAACCAGTCCCACACAATTTGGATACTCTAGGAAGAAGTTATGAGTGTTTTACCTGGAACACCTTCTTGCGACTAGTCAATAGGGCTAGTCAAATAGCCTATCTTACACAGGGTGTATCTAAAAATTTAAGATGACCCAAATTCTGAACCTTTTACCAAAGATACATTACCAATTTATGTAAATGGCCTCTAGAGTTCAGGGTCTGAAACATTACAGAAACGTTTTTATAGCAAAACTTATGCAATGACTCATTTCAGGATGATTCCAGAACCCTATCTTGTAAAGGCTGTATATCCGCAAGTATAAGGCCTCAGGAGCTGAATTTTGAACCCAACGTACCTTGATCCATATTATAAATATCCTCCAAGTCGTTCCTTATGAAATGTTGTAGAAAACAAATTATAGCAAAAATTCCACGGTGTCTCAGATGTAGCAGCGAAACCCCAAGACCTTGAGCTCTGACACCATATGTTAAGAAACAAACATCAATATAGCATATAAAAACCTCAGGAAAAGTACTCAATGCCTTGGAAAAGAGATAATTTCAGATAATAATCCTCTTCAAGGAGGCAACCTCCTTTTACCCCACTTAAATGTTCAAGTACAAGATGCTTCAAAATGAAAATGTCTCCTTGGTATATATAGGAGACTAGGAGGTATAATTAGAAATAATGGCCTAAATCCAACATAAATAAAATAACATTACTAATCTAAATTACAACTAATGGCCTAAATCTGACATAAATAAAATATCATTACTAATCTAATATGCCCCAATTAAGGGGTAATGAGCCAATATTAGGGCTTAACAATATTACAATCTGGAAAATGAAGTACGTCCCCTTCTCTGAAGCTTCTTAATACATAAAACTAGAGATCCTTCGAATGATGATTTCCTTTTATTTAAAGAGGGAACCCCTTCGATACAATTGACCAGAAATTACAGATGTATATCTGAGTCCTATTCTTAGTCAGATCGACTTTCTAAACCGGAATAGGATGTCCTAGTCTCGCGCAACATAATGCTATTACAAGTGCTGAATGAGGTGTTGTTGTTATGGCTGGAGTAACAATTCTTTCTTGTTGTTGTTGATGTTGTTTCAGCACCACAAATCACAGGCTGTTTCAGCCACGGGATTTGTGCTCTTGACTGTTTCAGCATTCTCATGTAGGAGCGATGGTTGGTGCTTGGCTCACGGTGCGACTATTGTAGAGTTTCTTTTAACCACTGACTGTGTAACGACTTCCTTTGTGTTTCAGCATCGTCGGTCCTGGCTGTGTAACCGCTTCCTCTGTGTTTCAGCATCGTGACCATGAACTGTGTAACAGCTTCCTCAGCATCGTCGATCTTCTGTGTTTCAACATCTGCGACTCTGGACTGTGTAACAGCTCTGTGTTTCAGCATCTGCGACCCTGGACTGTGTAACAACTCTATGTTTCAGCATCTACGACCCTAGATTGTGTAACAGCTCTGTGTTTCAGCAACAGGCCTCAAATATTAATCTACAGTTTGAACTGTTTCAACACTTATACATTTCTAATCAATGGTTAAGTACGAGAGTGATGTAAAATATTATGCAAAACAGATTAAACGTATAGTAATGAGAAGGGACGTTGTATACCTTTGGAATGATCAGATAAAGTGATAGTATGAGTTTAAATGTGGGTGATCAAGAGTGTAATAGTGGCAAAAAGTATGGGAAAAAAGGTACATTGTGTGGTCCTAACAATGGGGAGTAATATGGGAGGTACCCCATGGGAATGGGGTAATGTATTATTAGTGGAGGCCATTCAATGTAAGGTGGACTAGGTCCACCATGGTATTAAATAAGGCCCACTATGGTAGTTGGATATAATAATGGGTAGTTAGATATAATAAATGATATTTCTAGAAGATACCATCTCTAGAATGCTCCTTGGAGATAGGAAATGCTATATAAAGAAATGTAAGCAATGTATTTGATATAGTGAAAAATATTGTTCACGTACAAGCATGTATTGCTTGAGGAGTATTATTCTTCCTTAAGGATTAATATATGGTGTTACCCCACATCAAGGGTTTTCTATATTCTTGTGTTCATGTTTGGTGAATGGTTTATGGTCTATTATTGGTCTTATTGAATTATATTTGTAGATCTAGAATTGGTATATTGCAAGTGGTATCAAATATCTTTCCTTGGGCAAGAAGAGAAGCATTTTTGGTCATTTTTGCAGAATATTTTTATTTTTTTTTTAAGAAAAAAGAGAATGGAACACTTCAGGCTCATATATGATACCTTGTTCTCATATTTTTCAAAATGTAACTAGATATTTGGATTCTTCTCTGAATAATACCCAAATTCCAAAAAAACTATCAGTCGAAACAAAGTCTAGGAAGTCAAGTTATGAACATTTTAAATTCGACAGTTTTTCAGGGTTTTTTGGAAAAAAACATGAATTTTTGTAGTAAGTTATTCTTTAAAACCGTTGTTTTTGTTGAAGATTTTTTCCAAGAAAAATGTTTTTTACTGGAAAAGAAGAGGGTTATAGTATTGAAGAATTAATAAAATACAGAAAGCAATGCTACAAAGAGAATTGGAAACATTGTCTACAGTGGGGTTTCAAAGATGATGCTCTCATATGGTGGAAATCATTTAAATTTGGTGATTTGATGACACTTTTTGATGAAGCATATGAAAAATTAGTTTTAGATAAATGGTCTCATATTGATAAAGGGTGAAATAAGGGCTTATTTTCATGTGGAAAATCTATATTACAGGTTCATGGATGTATTCAGAAAGAAAATATCATTATGTGTACAAACCCTAGTTGCCAACAAAACTTTATCGATGTTCAATTGGTTAATAGATTACCAGATCCAACCAAAAATATTCAAAGCACACAAGTTGCAGGTGAAAATGCACAAATTTTTAAATATCTGAAGATTACTATGGATAAATACATGGTCCATTCATATTTTTATGCTATAGATATATATGAGGTGGATAATGTTTTGGGATATCCTTGGATAGAATGAGTGGGTACCATTAATATTAATGTGAAAACAATTTTTTGAAGTTGTGGTACAAGGAAAATAAAATCACATTACAGGATGTGTCTCTTAGTAATACAGAAGGGACCAGGACAACAAGAAGATACGTTTTGGTAGTGTCCAAAGTTGAATTAGAGGTGGAGTTTACAAAAGAAGATGAATTAAAGCCATAGGGAAACAATAAAGAAGCTCAGGAGTTTATTAAATCCAAGGAACAAGGGGTTATATATTTGCAGATATAGGAACCTATTCCTATAGTTGAAGGGGTTGTCAATTTGAATACTAAGGAACTGATTCCTACAGTTGTTGTATATCACCATCCACATCATATAGGAAAACAACAGTCATCAAGGCAAGGAGCGACACATCAACAGACTTATGCACCAGTAGGGAACCAAAAGGGAAACCAATCAAGAGGTACACGAAGGCCTACCAAAACTATAGGAAGTCACTAGGCTCAAGCTACACATCCATGAAAACATCAACAGGATGAAAATCGAGGTCAGGGTGGATAGACAATAGTTGGACATCATGTTCATTTTCCATTAGGATGGATGGATGGTCATACTTGGTACCAGTTGGCTAAAATTCTGAGTTGATCATTTTGTATGGTCTCTTATCATGTTTTGGGGATGAAACATGCTTAAGGGAGGTGGAATGTAATGTACCTAGGGAGGCAATATAGGGGGTAATATGGGAGGTACCCCATGGGAATGGGGTAATGTATTATTAATGGAGGGAATTCAATGTAACGTGGACTAGGTCCACCATGGTATTAAATAAGGCCCACTATGGTAGTTACATATAATAATGGGTAGTTAGATATAATAAATGATGTTTCTAGAAGGCACCCTCTCTAGAATGCTCCTAGGAGATAGGAAATGCTATATAAAGAAATGTAAGCAATATATTTTATATATTGAAGAATATTTTTGATGTATAAGAAAGTATTGCTTGAGGAGTATTATCCTTCCTTAAGGATTAATATATAGTCACTACAATAGAACATACAATTAACGCCTAAAATAATGTCGTAATTTAGTGTATTTTAGTTCATGAATTGAACACATTTTCCAATGCAAAACAAGGTGCAATATGGACTTTTTATAATTGTTCTAGATTTAGCGTCAGAATTAGTGCTAGATTTAGCGTCGAAAAACAACGCCAAGAATAGTGCTAGGAATAACAATAGGTTTAGTGTCGAGAATAGCACCAGGAATAGTGCCAGGTTTATCCCTGGGAATAACGCCAGGAATAACACCAGGTTTAGTGTCGAGAATAGCGTCAGGTTTAGCACCAGGAATAGCTCTGAAATTAGCGCTAGGAATAGCATCGGGTTTAGTGTTATGTTTTTCTTCTAGTTTTTCTTCTGATATGCCTTCCAATTTTTCTTCCATTTTTTCATATGGTTTGACTTCCAATTTTACGTCTAATTTTTCTTCTGATATGGCTTTGAATTTTTCTTCTAGTTTGGATCTAGGAATAACACTAGGTTTAGTGCCAGGTGTTTATTCTAGTTTTTCTTCTGATATTCCTTCCAATTTTGTTTCCATTTTGACTTCTAGTTTGGCTTACAGTTTTACATCCAATTTTTCTTCTGATATGGATTCCAATTTTTCTTTTTGTTTGGCTTCCAGTTTTACATCTAGTTTTGTTGCCCATTTTGCTTCCAGTTTGGCTTCTAGTTTTACATCTAGTTTTGCTTCCAGTTTTGCTTCTAGTTTGGCTGCCAGTTTTTCTTCCAGTTTTGCTTCTAGTTTGGCTGCCAGTTTTGCTTCCAGTTTTGCTTCTAGTTTGGCTGCGAGTTTTGCTTCTAGTTTTTCTTTTGGTGTGGCTTCCAATTTTTCCTCCAATTTGGCTTCCATTCTTGCTTCCAAAAATGCTTCTTTTTTTGCTTACAATTATTATTTTAATATGTTTTATTTCAATTTAACTAGTTAACTATATCATGTCTCTTAAATAACTTATATGATTATACAATAAGTCATATAAATGCATTTGAAGTATTTTATAGGATAACATTTATAAAGAATATTTAGGGAAACACACATCTATACAAATTAACAATACCATTATACTTATTAGATCTCCATCAAAATAGAATCTACAACATCCAATATATATAAAATAACGAGATAATTATTATAACATGATCATCATCTATAATTAAAACAAGTGAGTCAAATATATGTAATTTAAGTGAATTTGACAACATCCATCATGAGCAGTAAATCAAAACCATCATGTGTAATAAATATGCATCCAAAAATCATCAACCACTTTCAATATATAAAAATTGATGAGTCAATATTGATAATATCATGATCATATATAACTAAAAATAGTGAAAGTAAAATATTCCAGTAGATCAATAACATCTGAAAATGATACATGTCCAACAATCAACATAACTCAAAATGATACATCATGTACAAATGATATAAATAAAAATGCTAAATTATGTAAGACAAAATGATACAAGTCAATATGATACTTCATGTCCAAATGATATAAGTCAACATGATACATGTCAAAATGATACAACTCAATAATATGGTACTGAAGGCCATGAAAAGAGGCATTGTAAGAATATATAAAAAATTATCCATGATGCAGTTTATATGATCATGAATGTCATTGGCTACTACCAACAATTGCCTCAACTTGATCATCACAATGATGATGATGATCATCATCATCATCATCATTGTCGTCATCTGCATCGACATGGACATTGTAGCCATCAGTATCTGTTTCATCATGAGCATCATCTACCATCTCAACATTAGACCCAATGTCACGATCTGGATCTACTTGATGAGGATGATTCATAACTTTTGAAAGATCCTTTTTCTACAAAAACAAACATTTCAAATGAAAATTTATTATTTATTTCATGCAGTAATTAATTTCTCTATTATATATCTAATATTACAACATATGAAATGAAATGATAATCATATTACATCATATCAAAGTGCACATATGACATTAAAATTTTAAATCAGTTATATCTAATATGTCATTCCAATGATGTAAAACATTCAACAAATATAATAAATGTTAGTAATGATCATAAAAAATTGTCATGCCTAGCCTTGACATGCCTTTCCTTGACATTTCTTTCCTTGCCTTGACATGCCATTCCTTGCCTTGCCTTGACATGTCATGCCTTGCCTTGCCTTGACATGCCTTTTCTTGCCTTGACTTTCCTTGCCATTTCCTTTCCTTGACATGCCATGCCTTTCCTTGCCTTGACATTCCATGCCTTGCCTTTCCTTGACATGTCATGCCTTGCCTTGACATACCATGCCTAGCCTTGTCATTCCTTGCCTCAAAAAACCATTCCCTTCCTTGACATGTATTGCCTTTCTTTCACATGCCATGCCTTGCCTTTCCTTGATATAACATGCCTTGCCTTGACATGCAATGCCTAGCCTTGTCATGCCTTGACCTGATAAGCCATACCTTGCCTTGGCATGTATTTCCTTTCCTTCACATGCCATGCCTTGCCTTGCCTTTACATGCCATGCCTTTCCTTGACATGCCATGCCTTGCCTTGACATGCCATGCCTTTCTTAACATGCCTTTCCTTGCCTTGACATGTCTTTCCTTGACATCCCTTGAATTGAATTATCATGCCATTTCCTTGCCTTGACATGCCATGTCTTTCCTTGCCTTGATATTCAATGCCTTGCCTTACCTTGATATGCCATGCCTTGCCTTGACATGCCATGCCTAGAGTTTCCATGCCTTGCCTTGACAATCCATGAATTTCCTTGACATGTCTTTCCTTTCCTTGACATGTCATGCATTTCCTTTCCTCGACATTCCATACCTTTTGTTGTCATKCCATGCCTTGCTTTGACATGCCATCCCTTTCCTTGACATGTAATTATTTTCCTTGACATGCCTTTCCTTKCCTTGACATGCCTTTKCTTGACTTGAACTGCCATTTCCTTTCCTTGTCATGCCATGCCTTTCCTTTCCTTGACATGCCATTCCTTACCTTTACATGCTATGCCTAGCCTTGCCATGCCTTTCCTTGACAAGACATGCCTTTCCTTGACATGTCTTGCCTTTCCTTGACATGCCAATCCTTGCCTTGTCTTGACATGCCATGACTTGACCTTCCATGACATACCTTTCCTTGACATCCCATGCCTTGCCTTGACATTCCTTTCCTTGTCTTGACATGCCTTTCCTTGACATCCCTTGCCTTGAATTGACATTCCATTGCCTTGMTTTGGCATTCCATGCCTTGCCTTGCCTTGACATTACATGCCTTKCCTTGACATGCCATGCCTAACCCTAAAATGCCTTGCCTTGCCTTGACATGCCATTGTTTGACATGTGTTTCCATGTCTTACCATGAATTGCCTTGCAATGCCTTGACTTTMCATGCATTCCCTTTCCTTTCCTTGCCATGCCTTTCCTTGACATGCCATGCCTTTCCTTTACATTCCTTTCCTTTCCTTGACTTTCCATGCATTTCCATGAAATGCCTTGCCTTTCCTTGACATGCCTTGCATTGCTTGAAATTATTGCCTTGAGTTGACATGACATGCCTTTCCTTTCCTTTACGTTCCATGCCTTGCCTTGACATGCCATTCCTAGCCTTTCCATGCCTTGCCTTTACAAGCCATGAATTTCCTTGAAATTTCTTTCCTTTCCTCGACATGCCATGATTTTCCATGTGTTGTCATGTCTTACCATGAATTTCCTTACAATGCCTTTCCCTACCATGCATTCCCTTGCTTTGACTTTCCATTCCTTGACTTGACATACCATGCCTTTCTTTGACATTCCTTGGCTTGCCTTGCCTTGCGATGCCTTTCTCTAATATTCCTTTTCTTGCCTTGACACGCCTTGCCTTGATAGACCTTGCCTTGCATTGACATGCCTTTCCTTAGAGCAATATATTTCCTTACAATTGTGTTTGGGATAGTTTTGTCCTGTCGTTTTCTATTTTTATCAGTTAGTTCTATGCAGTGCATGGACTTGTTGCAGAGTTTAAGAGAATATATTGTTATCTTAGTGAGCATTAAGCCTCTAAGATGAACAATCTACGTCTTTTTGTATTCTATTTCCAGGGGACACCTTGGGTTTAATACAAATGTTTTTATTTAACCAAAAAGAGTACTCAGATAATTCATCAATGTCAAACTTTAGATTAATTTGTGGTATTTTTTGTCATTTTCCATGATTTGATACCAAGAGATCATAAACCATGGTTGCGGAACAACCCTTTTAATAAATTTATTACGACTCATGTTCGTCCAAAAATTTGTTATGATCAAATATAGCTCCCAAGGCCAGGCTACTACATAAGATAAAATAATATAAGATTATTTTAATTTCCAACAAATGACCACAATAAGTAGGACAATGGGACTAAAAAAAGTACATCCATTGTAGGCACATAGTGGAAGTGTGAAAGAAACAACTATATCGATGCCATTAGAGGAAGATAAAGATAGAGATCTAATTATTGGCTAAAAGAAACTACAAGAGAAGTACAATTACATGATAAATGTTAAAAAGAAAAAACAAATTTTAGTAGAGGTTTTTGTATTCATTGCATCCTTGTAAACCCCAAAAATAAGGTTTGTAGTTCTTAATAGATATTTACCAGACCAAAAAATAAGCAGCAGTCAAAGAAGAATTTTGAAGACTCATCCCCTAAATCAACCTAGTTTTGTTCAACTCTAACTATTGCACCTCTTACTCTACACTCCATTTTCTACAAAACATGCTCAACCTCAACAACCTCCTCCTCCAGAGAAACATTATAGGCGTTGGAGTTCATAAATTCTCTTTAGTAATTTTTCAAGATTTACATTAATATCCATTTACCACTCTCTACATACACAACCATTGGCCCTAACCTCTTAAAATGTCAGTTATATTCTAAGATATTCAACCATGATAATATACATGAGAGACAATAAGGGAAAACCTTGTCTAAGTCCTCTATTGGCTTGAAAGAATCCGAATGGGAACCCATTGACTAAGGGAGATATCCAAGGATTGATAATACATGAAGAGATCCAACTAATAAACTTGAATCAAAAACCAAATTTCCTAAGAACATCAAAAAGAAATGTGTGTCTGACATGATCAAATGTGATAGCCATATTTAACATGATGACCATACATCTAACACCTTTCTTTTTTCTTGAATGAATCACCTCTTGTACCAAGATAATGTTGTACATGATTTTCCTTTTTTCCATGAAACCTCTTGATTATTTGATATTATCTTTGGAAGAAGGATATTGAATCTATTAACTATAATATTTTTCATAATTTTATAAGAGGAATTGAATAAGGAGATGGGTTGGAATCGAGAGAAGGAAGAAGGATTATATTCTTCTAGAATAGGAGCTATGAAGGAATATTTAGATGCTCTCCCTATCCTGAAATACTTGTGGACATATTTAATCATCCTAATAAGATCTTATCTGATAATACTCTAACACCCTTAGTATAAATGAATATTGAACCCATATGGACTCACAGATTTACCTGAAGCAAGTTCCCAAATGAATTTTTTCTTTTCGTTCTAGGATATCTCCTTATTTAAGATGGAATTTTTCTCATGGGAGACCAAAGAGGGAATGTTTTGTAGAAAATACATTGAGTCTCTCGAGTCAACTCCTCCCTTGTCCGTGTCTAAATATGTGAAATGTGGTAGTGTTGCTTCTCTCATGTTTTCAAAGGAGGAGGTTCATGCCTCGCTTGGTGTTTTGATCTCATTTACATTATTTCTCTAGAGCCTATCCTTAGCATGTTTATGAAACAAGTTGAAATTTATATCTCCGATTGTTAACCACAAACTTCAAGATTTTAATTTCCATATTCCTTCCTCAACATGTAGCACTATTTTATATTTATTGAAAATTCCCTTCTCTTCCTTTAACTATATTATCATAACATGTTCCTACTCCAATCTGCCTTGTATCGGAATTAACTTTTCTTTAAAATTTGACATCTCTCTTTTTGGTGGAGTGTATAATATTTCAGCCCAATTGTTAAGGGATTTCTTTGTAAATTTTAACTTATGTTCCCAAATGTATACACCTGATCCAATTATCCATCCACTCCATTATCTAGAGATGGCATCTAAAGGAGAGTCATTTTGTAACCATAAAGGATTAAACCTAAATGGGATTGTACCATAATTTGGAATTTCTAAAATTTGAAGAGAGATGGGTCAATGATCATAAGTAGCCCATAGAATGATTCTAGAAGAAGTTGAATAAGTTCTCTCAAGGAAGGAAATATGAATTAAAAACCTATCTAAATGAGCAACAATATGCTCATATCCTACCGGGTTGTTGGTCTAGGTAGAATGATCCCTTATGGGTTTTATATCAACCAAATCCCCCCAAAATATCAAGTCTTTCATCCAATCCCTTAATGGAACTCTAACAATATTTCCCCCTCTCTTTTCCTTTTATCCTAAAGTGGTATTGAAATCAACAACTACAATACTTTTGTCCCAAAATTCAAAT
>JASDQU010320134.1:0-13066 GCA_032191745.1 Picea mariana
GACAACACTTGTCTCAAGGGGAGGGGCATGTTAAGCCCTAATATTGGCTCATTACCCCTTAATTGGGGCATATTAGATTAGTAATACCCCTTAATTGGGGCATATTAGATTAGTAATGTTATTTTATTTATGTTGGCTTTAGGCCATTAGTTGTAATTATACCTCCTAGTCTCCTATATATACCAAGGAGACATTTTCATTTTGAATCATCTTGTACTTGAACATTTAAGTGGGGTAAAAGGAGGCTTCCCCCTCGAAGAGGCTTATTATCTGAAATTATCTCTTTTTCAAGGCGTTGAGTACTTTTCCTAAGGTTTTTCTATTCTATATTGATGTTTGGTTCTTAACAACATTACTATATTCTCCTTATCTTACTATCTACATTGCCTATTTATAGATTACAAAATGGGCCTAAACGTGGGTAAACCCATGGGCCGACATCCCTTTCCCATTACATCAACTCAAAACCCTAAAATGGACCCCAAAATAGGTCTTGCTTCCTTATTTTCTACTTCGCGTTGTGCTCCTTCCTTGGAAAGATGTCGCAGTCCCAAAAGTGGTCAAGTATGACCAATTACTCTTCAAAACTTGGTCAAGGGCCAACAGGCCCCCAACACTCACCTGTGACTCATCCCGAGTCACTCGGGTCTAACCAATTCTGCTTCGAATGCCTCGAGCTTGGCTCAAGCGGCTTCGACCTACTGTAATGCGACAACCTCTTGTTCAGTAAATTACTGGATTACTGTGCCATTGAGTGGTCCTTCTAGGCATTGTTCTATAGTGATGACACCCTGTTCGAGTTCAGCACCCTGGCTTTCAAGTTCGGTGAACTGGTGGCATGCCTTCTCTTGGAGTGTTTGTAGTCATTGAGAGACGTCCATTACTTTACTTTGCAGTGTGTGTACTTGTTGTTGGGTTGTGCGTTGCTCTGCAAACCTCTTCATTCTTTCAACTGGGGTCATGGACTTCAACTGTGCTTGTAGCACATCTGCATGCTACTTTTCTTTGTGGAGCTGTGCCTCCAATGTATGCAATTATGGATTCTCTGCGAGGGTTTCATAGGTTTGGGCGCTTCTGGTGCTTAGTTGCCTACCTTCCGAAGCCAAAGTTTTTAATTGGTCGACTGCGCTTCGAGTAGTGGCCTCTCTTAGATCTCTTATCTCTTGGGGTGTCTCAATCACGGTGCAGAGCTCCAGATCCGTGATGCACTGTTGATGTTGCTGGATTACTTCTTCCAGTTGGGTCACCTGCTGTGGAAGACGATCTTCCCTCTTCACTTCTATGATCTTCACAGAGCACAGTGCCTTGTGAACTCTTTCTTGTGTTTCAAGATTCTCTGCTAGCAACTGGTCCTTGCTCTGCTGTAACTAGGATTTTTCCTCCTTTCATTTCTCTTGTAAGTCAAGCTGCTCCTATTCTACCTTTCTCCATTTCTCTTCATGTGCGCTCTGTGCTTGCGCCAAATCCTGGGTGGCTTTCACTATGTCTTCTTGAGCTCGTCGAAGGCAAACTTTGACTTTCTCAACGATTTGGTGTAACTGTGTGGGCTCATTGCCTGTTCCTGATATTTCCATTGTTAACGATGCCGTAGAAACTGCTTGGATGGACTGAAGTGCCTGCTGTGCTTCTTTGAATTCACTCGTGATCTGACGGAATAGTTCCTCCTTCTTTGCTTCTTGATTTTCCACGAGCTCTAATGAAACATCATTCAACACGACAATNCAGTTCCTCCTTCTTTGCTTCTTGATTTTCCACGAGCTCTAATGAAACATCATTCAACACGACAATTAAGAAGTCAAAATCATCCGGGGTAAGCGTAGTCTTAAGTGGTCCGGGTGGCCTTAGTTTTCTTTCTGGATGAAGGCCTCGATGGGCTAATCTTCCTTTTCTTGGAGGGATCTGCCTTGTCCCTAGGTGGGGTAACCTCACCTTTTCTCTTTTCAACTTCTGTGCCCCCTAGTTCTTCATCATTACCTCCCTTTGTAGGTGAGAGCGAAGAAGTCTTCGTGGATGTGCCATGGATATCTTGAACTTCCACATCCTTCTTAGTCTTGTGCGGTCCTGGTGTATCCGGCATAGCTTCAGGGATATCTACATCAGACATCTCTGCAGGGTCTACTGCAACAAGGAGGTTTGCTGACCATTCCTTGGTAATCTCCTCCAGGTCATCTTCTGTCAGCTTGTAATATGACTGGAGTTGTTGTTTGTGCTTGTCTGGGTGCGTTGTGATGTAGGTGAAGTGACGATCTACGCTGAATTTCATCAAAGGTCGAAACCTATGAAGAGTGTTGGGTGTAATACGCGGTGTAGACTGAATGACATTCCTCAACTGAGTGTAGTATGCATGGAAGATGACATTGAACTGCCAATGTTTGTTCATGTCACTGGAGTACCACAGCATACAGAACTTCGTGGCCAGGGGTTCGAAGGGTTCGATTTCCGAAAACATGGCTCCCTCGGGCAGTTCCCCCACGATGAAGGCGATGAGTATGAGCAACCAACTAAAGTGGAACTCATACCCTTGGTCTTGCGCTTGTCTATAGTCAATATCTAGCTGATTTATAAGGTATTTCACCCAGTTCATTTGTAGTCCCTCCGCACACTTCCCTACGAGGTCAAATACAAATCCGGTCACCTATGTAGGTCTGTTTTTTCGGACTAACTTGCCTGCGATAAGCTGGCAACCAAAGCGTACTACTACATTCTCAATGGAGTCTACCTTGTAACCTCGCATGCCTTTCTCCAGATCGCTATATGTGTCTTTTATTAATTGAGCGAGATCACGGTCTGGATTCTTTCCAGGGTAAAAGTCTTGTGGGTCAGGGCGCTGCATGCTTAGCCCAGTGATCCGATTGATCAGAATCGGATCCACGGTGATGCGCCGATCCAACCATAGGTATCCTTTGTGGTAGTAGGACAACAACAGTTGAACACAGGCATTTAATTCCTGATGCCTCCCAAAATGTGGAATCTTCATTACATTGAGGAGGGTTGATTGCGCAAGGTTATGGGTCCATTGCTACGGTACAATTTTGGGGTTCTTTCCTTTTGTAATAGTCAAATACTTGTGCGGGGATAGCATACTGTATACCTTGCGATCTCCAAGGTCAAAATCACTAAATTTCAGCGTGGTGAGCTTCTCCTGGTCAGCATGAACTGTGCGCACCCCTTTCGGGAGGTACACAATGACTACAGCATAATCGAATTCTCTGGGTACAAAGTCTCGATTCACTGGTCCGCTTAGTGGTTGGATATATTTAGGCAAGATTCTTGTTATCATCTTCACAGTGGCAAATTCATTTCTGAGCTTAGATCGTCTTTCCAAAGGCGACCAGGATGGTCCTACTCGAGCAATGGAGGGGGAAGTTAGCAGTACACCTGAGGACGATTCTTGTACACCTGTAGACATTCTGCATTTTGACATGACTCTCTCAGCCATTAAATCAATTAGAACTTCTTCAATAACTTTCTCAACAGTGCTGAGCTCGTTTGACATACAAACTTGGGTCAGCTGGATCGAGTGCAAAAGGAATTCAGAGATGAAAATGAATAGTAAGGCAATGATCTCAGGGTTCATGCTCAGATTCTCAGTTAGCAAAATGTATTCTCGGTGTGTGGCACAACAGGTTAAGTAGGAAATATCAGCAACGGTCTTCTTGCAATGGACATGGGGCCTTCATTAACTCTGTTCTATCGTTCTGGTGCTATCCAATGGTCGAGTGTTAACCCATAACTACTTTTCGATCCATTTGGAGCGGTGGTCGAATGGGTATATCGGTTCCAACGGCTATATTGCTTCATCATGGTGAAGTACTCTATGTTGTTGTTCTGATATCTCGGCGAAGCTCCAATTCTACAATTCTTCTTGCTGCAAAGTGTCCTCTAGAACCTCTTGTAACCTTACAGTATTAGTCCTTTTCTTTCTTAACTTCCTAGCCTTCTTCCCAGTGAGTTCCGTATCAGTAATGATTTTACCATTCTAATGTTTATCTTTCGTGGTCTTAGTTACTTCGCGTTATGGAAAATATTTCTTAGGGTTCCTTGATAATACTTCTTCTGTATCAAAAATAGGTAACTCGGTCTTCTGTGGATCCTCAAGTGTTCTCTTAGCTTCAACATCGGAGGTACTAATATTAAATATCTACGATATGATCTTCTGTTCTTCAATCAAGTGTGTGATCCTTCTGGTCATAAAGTCTTTTAACTCTTGCTTCTTCTGTTCCAAAACTTTCTCTTCTTTTCTTTGTCTGGCCTATTCTCTATCAATCCAGGGTTTTCCTATGAGCATGGTAAATGGGGCGTTGTCTTCAACAAATTTAATGATCTCAAAGTCTTCCTCTGTCGAAGTTCCATTGGCAATCATAGGTATCTAGGCGAGCCTTCCACATAGGTTTACTAGCTTTCCTCTGAAGAAACTTGTTCCTCCTAGGGAAAGGATCATGGCAGGCTTCCCTATAGCTTCCCAAGTTCTTTCTGGCATAATGTTCACTTTCTCTTCTTCATCAAGAGTATAGTCAATGTCAAAGTCCCTATTCTTGCTTCTATTTTCTCCTTTTCTTTGAAGATCTCTGATAGCCTAACATGTCGGTGAACATTCAAGGTATCTTTCATCTGTAGAAATATATTTTCTGATTCTTTCTAGGTTTCTGCTATAATATTGGTCTCTTGATCTCCCTTGGGGTTTGCTTGTTCCACATTCATCTTCTCAAGCCTAGCAATCATTCTAGGGCAATCCAATACTTCATGTTCCATAGCCTTACAACAGAGGCAACTAGGTCTTCTCCCAGGGCATTCTTTAGCAAGATGTCCCAGTCGTCTGCAACTATAACATAGGGTTAATCCTCTCGTCCATTTAGATGTTCCCCAACTCCTTCTGTATTGCACACCAGGATCATGGTGGCTAGCCTGCAAAAAACTTTTTCTAGGATCCTGCATCCACTTGTTAGTCCAAACATTCTTTCGATGCATAGGTATAACATATCTATCACTATACTGATCAGATATGTTCATATCAAACTTTATTTCATTTATTAATTCCCTAGTTTTGAAGCTAGGACAGAATCTATCAAACATACCTAGATCCATGCTTTAGAAACAAAAAATTTCACTTATCTTACTTCTGCAGAGCACAAAGCTTCCAGATCTAAGACTTTTAACTATTCTTACCTTTATCGAGGCATAGAGCTTACAGATCTTACTTTTTCTTCATAGATCTGGCTTCTTTTCTTCATATATGACCTCTCTTTCTTATAATATGACCTCTTTTCTTGGCACAAAGCTTCACAGGTCAAACAGAACACTGCGTACTAGAGCAACAGATCTACGCACAGAGCTTATTTCACGCAAAGCTTCTTCTTCTTCTGTTCCCAACAATCACAGTTCCAGGTCCCGGCAACAGAACCATTTGTTGCACAGGGGTAGACCCAGGGTTCAATTCTCAAGAGCGCACCAACAAAGCCCTAACTACCAACCCTTTCAGCAACACCTTTGAAGCATATGAAGTCTCACCCGAGGTAGAGGCAGGGGTGGTTGCAAGACTCAGGTGTCTGCAACCTTAGCTGGGACACAGATCTGTGATTATCTTTCTTACAACGCACTTAGCATCAGTTATTCCTTAACATACATTCATTAATATACTTCGCAGAAGGCACAGAGAATCGCAGTGAATACTTATACTAAGAATGATTCAGTACTTATCCACATAAATATAGGTTAGATTCAATAGATCAAGCACTAAGCATCTCATATATCAGATCTAATGTTCATTCATTCATCAACAACATAGAGCATAACTAGATCTACTTAATCACATCAATCACTTAGCCAAGAAAGAGATAAATACATAAGAGTGAAGCACAAAACACAGTTATCCTGGTTCACCACACCCTGGGGCTACGTCCACAAAGTCTTCTTTATATTATCTTGGTCAAGCCGTTACAACACAGAGCTCTAATGACCCTTACTTTGCACAAGACAAAAGATCTGCGCAGCTCGCTAGATCCTTCTTCCTTGCTCTTCAACATCAGACTATAACAATCTGCACTTATCTCTTCGATCTCATGCACAGAGCACTCTAAGATACATCCGATCACACAGATCCAATTACTATCACTAAGATTTCATTCATACATCACATAGATGTACTACATTACTATCTTATCTTTATCTTACTATCTACATTGCCTATTTATAGATTACAAAATGGGCCTAAACATCGGTAAACCCACGGGCTGACATCCCTTTCCCATTACATCAACCCAAAACCCTAAAATGGACCCCAAAATAGGTATTGCTTCCTTATTTTCTGCTTCGCGTTGCGTTCCTTCCTTGGCAAGTTGTCACAGTCCCAAAAGTGGTCAAGTATGACCAAGTACTCTTCAAAACTTGGTCAAGGGCCAACAAACCCACTTGGTTGTTCAGTCAGGGATACTTCGTCTAGGAATCGATTGGCCATTAAATTCATGGCATGCACCCATTGAGGGCAGTCTCTTTCGGAGTGATTTTCTTGGTGATAAGTATAGAAAGAATCAGATGCTACATTTCCTAAATCGATATTTAGGTTAGCTGGGGGAGGTTCAATTGCTTTGAACGATGAGTTTCTTTTAAATAAAGGCTTATAGGGCCTTTGGATTTGGTTTCCTTCCCCTGCATTTCTCTTCATGTCTATTATCTCGTTTGATAATTTCTTAACCATGCATTGTAGGTCTTCTATATCTCCATTACCATTTTTGGGAGCTTGTTCTACTTGTTTCTCTGGAGGTCTAGTCAAAAGGAGTCCTCTCCTAGGGGGAGGTTGGACTTCTTTTTTAAATAACGAGACCTAAACTTCCTTACATCCCTTCATTTGTAACTCTATCGTCTTGGCTTCTTCAAAATTCTCATCCAGGGTTCGTTTGGCATCCCTCTTCACAAACATGGAAATAGAAGTTGGGAGGGCGTTAGCATATACTTCGATTTGAAACTCCTGAGTTGGTTTAGCTTCAGGTTGGAATTTGTTCAAAATAGTTGTGAATCTTTGATTGAAATCTTTAACCTTCTCTTTTGAAAACATGGTGGTTGTGAACAATTCAACCATCAAAGATTATGTAGTGATTTCTTCGGCGAATTTCTCTAAAACATCCTTTTGAAACTTTGTCCAACTAGTTATGGATCCTACAGGTAAGTTTAAATACCATGTGGAGGAGGAGTTCTCAAAAGTATAGGGGAAAAGCCTGCACACCATGTCTTCATGTTGGACATTCATAAGTCTGATCTCTAGTATAAATTTATTAATATGATCTTCAGGAAATCCTGATGTCTCGGGATCAAACTTAGGAACTTCTCTGGATGTTGGGGAAGGTTATGGACTCGCCTTGGGATGGCCAAAGTGTCTCTGGCCAACCAAGGTTGATTGTTCAGAGGTGGGTTTCCCCTTTCTTCATCATGGTCATTGTGATTTTCCATGTCTTCGGATTCTAAGTTAAACTCCTCCTCTTCCAAAAGATCCTCTGGTTCAGAGACATCGTCGTATGGCGTTTCAGGGATCAGATTCAGAGGATGTTTGATTTCGGTGATTGTGAAATCTATTAGGTCTTCTACTGTGTGTAGGAAAACCTCTTCGGGAGTATTGACCACTGGTCTACTTATTTTTTGTCTTTGAGGAAGTATCAGAGCTAAAGACAACACACCAATCTGTCGGGCATATGCTATTGTGATGCTTCTGAATTTATTTAATTCCTCGTGAGGGAGAGCGTAAGGTATGTCAGGGAAAAAGAGTTCTTCCTCGGGCTGGGGTGCGTTACTTGTTTCAGGAGTACTCAGTGTGTGTGGGTTGTCTTGGGAATGACTAGTCATGCATGTGGGTTGTTTTGAATCTACAGGTTGTCTGAAATATTATATGAAATATGTGTTCAACCATCCATTCTCAGGCCCTCCTTCTAGTGCCAATTCTGTTGATGGGTCCTAATTAGTTCAACAGCAGGAACCAAACCCGCCTCTGAGGCCCAATTATACTCTGCAACGTTTAATAGTGGAATGGTTCTCCAGATCTTGCGATCCGTCCAATTTAATCGATGGGATTTACGTATTCTTGCGAAGGCGTATCCTTCAGTTCATACTTTCTCTTTTTGTATTTTCACTTATTTGGGACCAATATAATATGTAAGTCAGTATAAACCAGCTTGGCAACAAAACGGGAAAAGGTTTTAAATAATGGAGAAGAGGCTGAGCTTCGGATAACCCGCTACTCAAGCATGCATACGAAAATTCTATACAATAGGCCTAGTACTATTACGTTAACCATGTGAGCATCCAATTACTGTTTGAGATACTAATTATCAAAAAGAAAACACATATGCGATAAGATAATGGCAAGAAAAATAATTCACCTACTCTAATCATCCATCACATAATAACACATCGATTCATCTTCATCATTAAAGAAAATAACTGTAAAGCATTGCATCAGATAACTTAACAATAGATTCAATAGCTCTTACTTATTACAACATCCATTCATGAGACGAGATAGGAAATAGTTCTTCTCCACGTCCAATCACACATGCATTTGATGAAAATATAACTTGCCTCTGGTCCAGAAGGACTTCTCTATTAAAGGTATCTTGGAAATAGTTCTTAACAAAACCAAAAAAGAGAGTTCCTTGCAACAACCATCGACCCTTAACTAATTGGTAGATGCTCTTATTTATAACATAAAATTAACGAAAAATAATGGCTAAAGTGCAGTTAAGCAAAATATGTGTTATTCCATTGGAGCCTCGCAAATCTCTCTGATCTTTACTTCATGTGCCCGATATTTCCTCAGACTGACGCTTAATTATTGTAGCACAACCCGAGCTCTTATCGGGTGTTCCATAAATTGTTGCACTTATCCTGGCGCTATGTCAGTCACCTTTTCCAGTCTTTTGACCCGTGATGAATCTTGCTTGGTGTGTGATTCGACTATGTCGTGCAAGTCAACAAAGTCGTCAGGTGTTCCGAACTCGGGAAGTCTGATATCCTTTGTCACCTTGTTAATTTTATGACCCAGTTTCTCTTGGATTTCTTAGTGAGGTTGTTGAGCCATTCTTGCTTAATACTCGGAGGCATATTTTCTGCAATTGAAATTAAAATCATTTAGATATTTCTTATAGAACAACACTTGGAAAAATATATGTAAAAAGTGTAAGCGTGAATAATCCAGACTGGTGCATACCTATAAATCTTGCTAACCCTGGTTGTTTGATACTTACATGATCTCTGCAACCCTTTGAATTGCTTGCACAACTTCTGTTAGCTCCATCATATTTTCTCTTGTTAGGATGGGTTAAATCCACGTGCCACAAAATGAGGGATTAGGTACGAAAAAATGTAAGAGTTGAAGTCACACCAGTGGCAGGTTGGCCCTTGCATTCGAGAAAGGATGTCAGAGCCAAAGATGTGCTGAAAGTATGAGTAGTTCCAAAAGAATCAGATCTTGTCGTAAGAGAGCCTCAAGTCAAGGAAATTTGTGCAAACAGAAGTCACATCCTTAAGCGCATCAACCATCATCAACTCATTATGGAGGATGGTGAAATAAAAAATTGAGGTGATCATACCACACACCCTCTGCAACTCCTATCGGCTACATCTCACATGCCCTGGAACATACTCGTTGCATGGATGTGCCATAGAAAATATTTAGTTTACTTCAAAACATCTCGTTGCCAGGAATCCAGTGTCCCTTGGCACTTTTCCACTCACTTTCCACTCTGTTATAAATTCTGGATGTTTTGCATGTGTTCTACTCATCAGTCGAGATTGTGCACTGTTGGTAATTCTTCTCGCAAGCCCAATCTGATCAAATTTTTCACTTTGGGCCCTTGTCAAGTTCCCCATGCATAAGATAGATACTCTTTTTCACCATGGGAACTCCTCACAATGCAAGATGAGGCATGAAAAGCGGTCGGAGAGCTAGGCTTGAGCCCCAAAACGCTTGGGATTTGTTCTTATTTGCAGCGGGCATTCCTAAGGCTTCCAAGGGAAACTCCAACCTACGTGCAGAAATGATGGTATCACCCCATGTGGAGGCCAAAGTGGAAGAAGTTACACTGGGAGGATGAATGTTGGAAGTTATGCCTCCCCAACAACAGATACCTCGGACAAGAGGAAGGCCAAGGAAGAATAAGGAAGCTTGTGGAAACCAAATCCCGATCGAGTCATGCACAAGATCGACCGCTGAGGCATTACTTATGCATGCTATCTAGATAGAACCTGTTGAAAACAAAAGTCGGGGAAGTAGGAGCAGAACGATGAGGACAAATGCCTCGGGTTATAACATTCAAGAGTTGAATTAGCAGTTAGAGCAAGCACAACTCGCCATTGCTGAACTCTACCAGGAAAATAGAGAACTAAGACGACAATTGGCGACAAAGACCTTTGAGGTGTCAGCATCGCAAGGTCACGAAGGGAACATAACATGGCTCAAGAGACGGTTTCAGGAAGCGCAAGATACAATCGTGCAGCTATGTGAAGCACACAGGGTGTTGGGAGAATAGAAAATGAAAACATCTTAGGGTGCGCAAAGCAGTCGTGGAGAAAGTCCATGTGCAGAAGATCCATGATTGACGAACTCCATTTTGTATTCTCAGACATGACACACAATTTTGATAGTTTTCCTTTTTTTGTGAAATTTTTCATGTTCTTAAAGTAAATCGGGTTGATTGGCCCAAAAGGTGTAGACAATGTCTCTTGTATCTAATCCGAGATTGATGGGGATCTAATATAAAGTCTTGAAATGGATGCATCTTGTATTCCCTTTCATGTGTATCTATTGTGTTATTTGTCTAAATTTTCTTGTAAGTTAGTCTCGACATTATACTTAGTGGTGCTCCGACATTATCTATTGCAAAAATCCTCCAATGTCGATTGATTTCATCGTACGACGCTGACGTGTCACTACTGGCTCGGGATTTGTGGTACTGACGACTGGGGACTTAGCTCGCGGGCATTGGTCGGAATCGGGACTTTTTTCAAGTTGTGCGCTCTAAGATAAACTTGGGACTGTCGATGCCAAAAAGGTATTGGGGATCAACCTTCAAAGATAAACCTATCGTGTACATTCTTTGTGGGTTATTGTCGTTGAAAACCCCTGATGCCGAAAACGTCTCGGAAGTCGACGATCGGTGATATTGTTTCTTTCTTCGTCCAATGCTTACTCTTTTCACCCTTTACCAATGCCAAATGGAATCAGTTGTCAGTGATATCCTTATGTGATGCTTGTCTTGAAAGAGCGACTTCCATTTGTCGATGCCTAAAAATTGGTGCTTGGCGACCTTGGTTCTCTCGAGTGATTCTCTTTCATTTTTTAATTCTTCCCGATGCCGAATCTTTGAGCACGTCGGGGAAAAGTTTTGACTATTGATTCTTTATTTAAATGTTATTCCTTTAAGTTATGGTTTTTCACAGATTCAAACAAACTTTGGAAGACTTAATGAGATTCAAAATGATAAGAAAAGGCAACATTTTCCATACTAAAGTCCAATCAAACAGTGAAAAAAGATCAAGTGTTACCCAAAAAGTAAAATTTGACATAGAATTTCTAGGGTGTGTTGAGTGCTCAACAAGACACTTTGGCAGCCTTACTTGCATGGCACTTCATTCATGAGATTATTATACTCACTCCTATTTTTAACTAGTCTCACAAAAAATCAATGATGAATATTCCTCTCTCCCAAAGGCAGATCAATGGTTCTCATCATGAAGTTGATGCATGTGTCATTGAAATACATGACCTTTATAACCCTTCAAACCCATACGTACGACCTAGATCTCTCGAGGATGAACCTTGATAGATCCAACAATCATAATTGAATATGATGATCTAAAGGATCTCTTCACCTAGTGGGACCCACCTTCATCCCGTTGGCCAATCCCTTTGTTGGTCTCCAGTTTTGATCATGTTTTGCCTGTATTATATCACAAAGACCTCCATTTCCATACCTAGTACCACTCCCTTTTGGCCTTGTTTTGACATAATTGACATCTCTTTACCACTCAATGGGGCTACTCAAGGTATTTTTACGTTTCAAGTTATTTTTATGTAATTTGATGCTTTAAATTAACATTGAAACTAATGTGGCTTGGGTTAGGTACTATTTCTATTTTTGAAACAAAATTTGCCAGTACCAGGTACCAGCTCGCACCCTGTTGAGATACCAACGAAGCTGCTAAAGATCCGCGTGTTATGGCCAGAGTGGGAGACAGTGCGATTTACATGACAGATGGAGTCATCACTCATATGATGATTGAAGGCACAATTATAGAACTGAGCTGTTAATACTTCATGATTCACACTTCATGACACTACGTGTCACGAAGATGTGAAGACCGTTTTTTAACTGATTTCAAGTTATTTTCGGATCTGGGATCCGTTTGAATTAATGTATTTTTGCTTTAAACTGTTATTGAGGAGGATCTATATAAACAGAAGATCACTCCTAAGGAACGTTAGGTTATGTTATGTTATGATACACATTTCTGAATACAATTTGCTATTGCGTTATGTTACTTTACTGTCATATGATTTGAGTTATTTTCTTCTGAGTAAATGGAGCGTGAAGTATACACAGTGTTTGCATAGAATGATTAAGTAGTTCTGGTTGTTCCTTTCAGCGTTTGTACCTTTTGGTTGGGCCCGCCAAACAGGTTCAAGTTGCTGTTTTTCTCTGTCTTAGATTTAGTTTATTTCAGTGCTTTAGTATTTGCATGCATGTTAGCTTAGAGTTTGGGAATTAACCTGTTCAGATTCTTGCTTAAATTATTCTTCAACTGTATCGTTTCCAGCATACTAATATCTTCTACGTTGATGAGTGTTGAAAGCATGGTTGATTCCTGTAGAGTTTAAGAGCATGAACTAGGTTTGCTTTGTTTCCAGTTTTCAACCTGAACGTAGCTTAGAGTTTGAATTTACTTTGCTTTGGTTAGGATAGTGAGGTTACTCTGCTTTGTTAGAATAGTTAGGTTCCAATTGAATTAGAGGAAGCTTCCGGTACCAGTAGGGTAAGTAGGATATTTCTTTGTTTTCCTGTGGATAATTTAGATTTATTTT
>JASDQU010320138.1:0-13153 GCA_032191745.1 Picea mariana
CAATTAATTAATTAATTAATATTATTAAGAAATAATTATTGTTTAACTCAACATATTAGGACAGTCAGACTATCAAATTAATTAAAGTTAATAATCCCTATGCATCTATTTAACCAGGGTTGTTACAACCACTAATGCAACAATAGAGGCGTCATGTTCATTGGGTGCACCGTACACACATGTATGTATCACATTTGATAGATTTAGCATAGTCATTTCTTTTTTTATGACATCCTCATATTTTTTATATGTTCTCTTGTTTCTATAGTATTTGGTACTAGGTGATGTCAAGGAATGTCCATCTAGGATGGAAAAGTAACCAATGTCACAGGTATCATGTACAAGTTAAATATCGTATAATTCTCAAATTGTTTGTGTTTATGTTTTTGAATTTTACTATTTGGTACTAATAGTTCAATTTTATTCATATGTATGTAGGACGTCGATATATTTTCTAGGTATATTAGTATTTCAGTCCCTGGGAACCTGGGTGTCGCTTCTGGGTTGCCTTTCTCTAGGCCTAGGGCGTTGGAATCACTTGTACAACATGTGAGGGTCCATCACACACCACTTGTTTTCCACCCACCCCCACCACCACTTTTGGCCCCATCGATAGAGACTGTCACAATAGAGGTTGTCTCGGAGTAGGTTGTACAACCTACTACTCCATCTGCCAGTGAATATCCATTAATGCTTGAGATATTCACGATGAGATAATGCATTGCTGATAAGTTTTTACATTTCATGATTTTGTTTTACGCATATTTGTTTAATTTTCTTGACTTGATCCTTGTAACTGATCCAAGGTGGAATTTAGAGAGATTGGGGTTGCAAAGGATGGTAACACCCTCACGATTGGCAGTTTCATATGCAGTGAGTTGTCTTAGGTTAAATTACAAAATATGAATTTGTATGTCTATTAATTCATTGATGAAAAAAAATTATAACATTGCTTATTCTTTGTGTAGTCTGCAGAGTGTCGAAGTATGCCTAGGCCTAGAAAATATTGAGGTTCATGCTTGAGAAAGAGAAGAAAGATATATTTCCATAATGTTCCTAAGGGTGGCGAGGCTGGAAATGGTCAATGATTTACCAACTACTTCCATTTTGTATCTAGGCCATGATATAGATGTTTTTTTATGTTAGGGCACTTGTTGTCACTTTGTATACTGGGCACAAGTTTCCATTTTGTAAAAAATGTACAATTTAGATGATGTTGAGTACACACACACACACACACACACACACACACACATTTCATGGCACTTTTTTTTATGAATTTCATTTTTTCTACATTCGATATTGATGAATATATGAATTTCAAAGTGTTTGAGTTCCAAAGTGTATGAATTTTATGTGTATTAATCCCTTGATTTGTTTCTAAAGTGATTATAAATACTTTCATTACGCATTAAGGAATACCTTATGGTGGAAAATATTTCTAAGATCTAAATCCATAAGCAATTAGTGGTTCTCAAATAACATTGCTTTCTAATAAACCATGTATCTCTACATCATCGATAGATCATTCCTTTTGATGTATTTGCATGAATGTTGTGGATGTTCATATTCTAACTCACAACCAACAATATGGACTACCTCTTGAATGATATCCATCTAAATCCAATTACAATCCACACTCAAATAGTGGTGACTTGAAAATATTGTGACCTTAAAAATGACATATTACAATAATTTATTATAGAAATAAATTTTCTCATTTATCTTCTACATAATTGTACATCAGTTAACAATTTCAGCTCAATGTTATTTTCTAGGGAACACACATTATTCCCCTCTTTCTATGCATGATATATATAAAATCATTTGATTTATGTGTAACCCTTCATAAATACCAAAAATGCTAGTCAATGACTCATTAATGCACATCTTTGTTCAAATTGTATGGTGGGTATATGTAAATTTTGTTAAACGAGAGAGTTCACATGGAAAATAGATCTTAGAATGGGTATCATTTTCCACCTACAAAAAAAGGTTTTGAGGTTACATTTCATGACACACTATAGAAAGCAATGCTATGCTACCAAAATTCCTCTAGGGGGACTTGAAACCATTATTATTTTCCCTTCACCATCTATGAGATTTTATTTCACATTCCTACCCAATTTTTGGGTTAGAGCAAACAAGGAAACAAAGGACCCTCCCAAACCCAATATTAGAGACCTATTGATGACATGTCATTTCCATACCATTGTCATTCCTTTCCAATTCATTCCATGCCATGCCATTTCCATTTCCACGCCATTAAAAAACCTTTCCATGCCATGCCATTTCCATTTCCACGCCATTGACAAACCTTTCCATGCCATGTCATTGCCATACCTTGCCAAGCCATGCCATGCCATGCCATTTCCATGCCATTTCCATGCCTTTCAATATCATGCCATTTCCATGCCATTCCATTTACATGTCATTTCCATGCCATGTCATTGCCATGCCTTTTCAAGCCACCATTTTCATGTATCTTCCCATGCCTCGTCATGTAGTTTCCCAATTTAACCTATATAACAATAAATATAACTTTCCATTTTCATGCCATAACATTTCCAAGCCAATAAATGATATTAACTAAGTTACAACAAGATAAATATAACAACCCTTAATACAAGTAATCATTAAATGAAAGGGGGATGCAAATGCAAGCCTCAACTAGGGTTTAGATAATATATGCTTGCTGAAATGCAAGATGACACACAACATCCCTAGAATATTCAAGACATCAAGCCCTAGAATATTCAAGAAAGCATTGCTATGCCTACCAATCCATGCCATGGCATGCCATTTCCACACCATGACATTTTCATGCCTTGCCGTGTATGGTATGGTATGGTATGGTATGCATTGCCTTGCCATTTCCTTTCCGTTGCCTGCATTTCCTTGACATTGCCTTGTATGGTATGCATTGGCATTGGCATGGTATGGTATGGTATGGTATGCATTGACAATGGAAATGGTATGCATTGGCAATGGTATGGTATGGTATGCATTGACATTGGCAATGGCCATAGAAATGGTATGGTATGGTATGGTATGCATTGCCTTGCCATTTCCTTGTATGGTATGCATTGGAAATGGTATGGTATGGTATGCAATAAAAATGGTATGCATTGCCTTGCCATTGTATGGTAGGTATTGGAAATGGAAATGGAAATTGTATGCATTGACTTGGCATTTTATGGTATGCATTGGAAATGGTATGGTATGGTATGGTATGGTATGCATTGACATTGGAAATGGAAATGGAAATGAAAATGGTATGGTATGCATTTCCTTTCTATTTACTTAGATGGTATGGTACGGTATGGTATGCATTGCCTTTCCATTTCCTTGTATGGTATGCATTGGCAATGGTATGATATCGTATGGTATGGTATGCATTGACTTTCCATTTCCTTGTATGGTATGCATTGGCAATGGTATGATATCATATGGTATGGTATGCATTGGAAACGACAAGGCAATGCGTTGGAAATGGTATGCATTGTCTTGCCATTGTGTGGTATGCATTGGAAATGGTATGGTATGGTATGCATTAGCATTGGCATTGGAAATGGAAATGGAAATGGAAATGGTATGGTATGGTATGATATGCATTGCCTTTCCATTTCCTTGCATGTTATGGTATGCATTGCCTTTCCATTGCCTTGCATTGTATGGTATGGTATGGAATGCATTGAATTCCCATTTTCTTGTATGGTATGCATTGACAATGGTATGGTATCATATGGTATGGTATGGATTGGAAATGGAAAGGAAATGCATTGGAAATGGTATGCATTGCCTTGCCATTGTATGGTATGCATTGAAAATGGTATGGTATGGTATGGTATGCATTTCCTTGGCATTGTATGGTATGCATTGGAAATGGTATGTGTTATCACATATAGCTGTCAAGAGGTCGCAGGATGACCATGTCCATGGTCTGCGCAGATATCAGCCTTAAGCACAAAGAACAACATTCAAAGAAGTCCATTTTGGGCTTGAATCACCAACAAGAAGATAGGCTCAATTTTCAATGACGAAAATCCCAGGAGTAGTTCATATCAACGACTCTCGGGCGATCGGGAGTTCAAATTAGTGCAAGGATTAACAACTAGGAAGACTAGCCGAAGTCCCGAAGTAAATCTGAGCCATTGAAGGTTGAGGACACACGTCAACGGATCTCACACTTCAAAATATTTACTTTGGAGGATTGCACGAGAAAGCAGAAGAAAAATGCTGAAGCCTGAAATCTTGAAGTAAATCTTGGTCATCCAAAGCTAGAGGAAACGTGGAGGCGGATCCCTCATTTCAGAGATTCGACACTCCAGAGGATTGTGGGAGTTATGCATTTAAAATTCCTGAAGAGATGAAGCCCGAACTCCCAAAATAATTCTGGACCGTTGATCTCAAACCAACAAGGACCGATGATCTTGGCAGCAATATCACCAGAAGCCCCAAAGTTGCAGATGAAGCGCCACACATCCTTCTCCATCGGATGGTCAAATTTTACTTCAGGAATCTGGGTTCGGGAGTTTTAGCTCCTCTCCTCTCGCTTTCACCCAGAGCATTTTCTCCCGAATTCGAGAGATCATTGTCGTGCGTCCATCCTAATCTAATGGTGGTAGTTTGCTTCGGGACTATGGGATTTGGGAGTTTCAGCCTCCTCACTCCATTTTTCATCTAGAATGTTTTCTCCCAGAGTGAAAATATCCTTGCTGCTTGTCTTCCCCAGATCGATGATCGTTGTTCACTTCAAATCCCCATCTCTACAGGAATACTACCCCCGAGCTCTGAAGTGCCAAAGTGTGTGGCAGTCATCAGTTCAGATATGTGGCACTCTCGTCAATCATGACACCTAGAATCCATATGGAGATGACATGTGGCACTCAGTCCAGACCCATTTAAGCATATCATCCTCTTGTTTCCAAGTGCACGTGTCACCTCTCTTTTTATGACATGTCAACATAGTGACGTAAGGTCACCACATCAGATCATCCTCCAAGAAGTGTTGTTGTTCAGTGCCAAAATTAGTGCCATCTCCCAGTGCAGTTAGAATGATCCTAAAGTTGGGAGGCAGATAAACTTTAGCGGTGGTGCTAAATTCAACAGGAGCACCTAGATTTCATATCATGACCAGATCAATGACCATGTTTCATTGCGGGGATGCAACATGCTCGAATGATAAAATTCTTGAGTGGTCCCGCAATTGAAACCATGGTATAGCGAAAAAGATATGTGGCGAAAGGTAATGAATTGTGGGCTCAAAAGAAGTGTGAGTTCAAACCTCTTTCGATGGCCTCGCAATCACGTGCTTATAATATGTCCAATCCAAGAGCAGCATGTGGATGCCCCCTAGACATTAAGCCCCATCGTGATCCTGAGAAAGAGAAGTAAATGAAAAAGGAGTGGTGGTTGAAACCTCGACTCACTCCTTAAATAGAAGGCATGAAGGATCTGGTCATGGAGACAGAACTGTTAGCCCAAGGTACCCCTATGGACGGTTTTTCCTGCATACCCATGTTGAGCTAAGTTTGCATCTGATAGGAAGATACATGCATAGTCTGACAGACGAAGGCATAGATGAAAGGATTTGAATGGAGTGGCCAGATCACACTCCTGGTAGTGGTGGACTGATATGAGTATAAATAGATCAGTTCAATATTTTGTTAAGGTCATCAACTGGTTGAGCTGAGCTCCCTACTGTGTAATTTTGATGTTATAACTGTTCTCTGGTTATGTTTCAAATTTGAGACTTTCGGATTAATATAATTCAACTTCTTTCATCTCTTTGTTTAAACTGTGCTGAAACACTTTGGCATGGAGGATCCAGTCGAGGGTTGTGGTTCTATTGTAATGTAGGTTTGATTACAATAGTGTTGTGACTAGTTTTAGTCAGCTTCCTTGTTACCTTATTTCCCCTGATGTTGAAAGGCTCGAGCATGGAGGATCCATTCGAGTTGTTGTAGTTGCATGATAATGTACGTTTGATTATTATGCTGGCGTGACATATTTCATTGTTTAAAATTTGAGTTCAAGAGTGTTCTTGAGCCTGATGTTTTCTTCACCAAGCTACTTGAAAGTCGGATGCTCACTGCAGAGTTGCCCACTTCTCTCACTAAGTCTTCCTCCTACTCACCCTTAAACTCAAATCACTGACTGAAGTTAATGAGGACCTCACTTCCCTGTGCATTGCTTTTCCAGTTATGTGTTAAAGTCATTCTTGTACTGAGTTTTGTCCATTTTACCTCTACTCATAAAACCAACATCCACCAAACATTTTGATGGGTATTGGGATTATCCTCTCGCAGTCTGAGGGTGACTCTTAGTGCCAACATTCATGGTGCCATTTCCAGGGATAGAAGTGAAGATATCTTCATTGGGAGAAAGAAAATGATTATATCTTATATTTGATGGTGAACAAAGGCCAGACACATTTAGACTGCATATAATTCACCTGGCGAATCCATGATTAAAGAATCTAGTGGCGACTCCATAAGTTTAAAAATTCATATTTTCGTATGGAAGTTATTTTGGCTCAAAGGTTTTCTCCTTTTAATTTCTCTTATGTTCTTGACTTTCCAAATGTTGTTCCTACTATATATGAGTGGGGTGATTTTTTGACCGTATTTAGAGAACATAGAGATAACAACCCTACAGAGCATCTTCTTGATTTTCATGAACTCGTGCATCAGTGGGGAATACATCATGAGGATGTATTAATGAATATGTTCATGTACTCATTATACGGATATGCTCGTGAGTGGTATCGATCCTTTCCCCCTGCTAGCATCTCCTCCCTGGAACAGTTTCATGCAGTTTTCAATATGCATTATCAAAATTTTTATTCCTCTGAGTTAATTTGTCATAGCTTTTGTGAGGATTTTAAAGATTGTGTTCAAGATATAGTTGATTCTTATGAAGTCTGTGAGAATGAAGGAGATTCCTTGGATGAGGAGTCAACTCTTTTTCTTCCCTATTCATCTACATTAGATGAAAATTTTGTTTGTTGCTCTTATGAAGAAAATGTAGAGGATATTTTTGTTCATGAAACAAATTTTTTTGGTAGTCCCACTTATGATGAAGAAGTCATTTCAAATACTGACAAAAAAAAAAACAATTTTTGATGAATATCCCAGTGAAGATAATGAAGAGCAGATCTTCTTCATGGCTTCTTTAGAACCTTGTAGCATGGTTCCTATATATGATAATTATGGATTTGATCCTTGGGAGAGCCACGAAGGAGAAATGAAAGAGCTAAGTGTGCAACTTATCTCATCTCCAACACTTATAAATGAGCATCATGTTAACAAGAAGCATCCATTGATTGATATACATGAGGAGATTTATTGCCATCAACTAACATATGTTACCAAAGAAGGAAAAAGAGAGGTGGATTAGCAGAATGCATCGACCTTTCACTCACCTGTGTTGGCCACATACATTCAATCAGATGTGAGTAGCTATAAGGCAAACCAGAATTTCCGATACCAACCTCGTAAGTTTTGTCACCTATTTTATGACCCTATAGGGCAATACATGGAGTTGCATTTTTTCCATGTATTGAAGCCTCCCAACTTTATCTTACCTTCAGCACTAGGAGGAGAGCTAAAGAATTTAACCGATTTGTTGTCACAATTTCATTATCCTTTGTGTATCAGTGACAAAGTAAATAAGTTTTCAGTTAGGAGGTTACTTGAATGGCTCTGGTGGAAGTTCGCTTTCACCTAGCACTTTGTAAAAATAAGTTAGTGTAGGTTTGTACATAAATAAGCTCCTTCAAGAGCATGTGTGTTTGATTTTTTTTAAGTATATAGTGTACACATCAGCCTGTGGTCCTCAACAGGATGTATTTGAGCTCTACTCGACAACCCAATAGCTAAGGCATTGGAATTGCTTGTTCTTGGTAGCTCACAGGGAGCATGCCATCCCCTGTGGAGCCAATGTTATCCCATATAGCTTTCAAGAGGTCGCAAGATGACCAAGTCCATGGTCTATGTAGATATCAGCCTTGATCACAAAGCACAACATTCAGAGAAGTCCATTTCGGGATTGAATCACAAACAAGTAGATAGGCTCAATTTTCAACAATGAAGATCCCAGGAGTAGTTTAGATCAATGGTTCTCTGGTGATCAGGAGTTCAAAGTAGCTCAAGGATTAACTACTAGGAAGAGGAGCCTAAGTCCCAAAGTAAATCTGAGTCATTGAAGGCTAAGCACACGCGTTAGTAGATCTCACACTTTGAAAGATTTACTTTGGAGGATTTTGCGAGCAAGAAGAAGAAAAATTCTGATGATCGAACTCTCGAAGTAAATATCAACCATCCAAATCTAGAGGAAATGTGGAGGAGGATCCCTCATTTCAGAAATTCGACACTCCAGAGGATTGTGGGAGTTATTCATTTAAAAGTCTCGAAGATCGAAGCCCGAACTCCCGAAATAATTGTGGACCGTTGATCTCAAACCAACAAGGACTAGTGATCTCGGTGACAGTATCACCAGAATCCCTAGAGTTTCAAATCAAGCGCCACACATACTTCTCCATCGGATGGTAAAATTTTACTTCGGGAATCCAGACTTCAGGATTTTTAGCTCCTCTCCTCTTGCTTTCACCTGGATATTTTTCCCTCGAAGTCCACAGATCGTTGTCACATGTCCATCCTAATATAATGGTGGTAGTTTTCTTCAGGACTCTAGGATTCAATGTTTTATGCCTCCTCGCTTCAGTTTTCATCCAGAATTTTTTCTCCTAGAGTGAACAGATCCCTGCTGCATGTCCTCCCCAGATTGATGATCGTCGTTCACTTCGGAGCCCCAAATCTACAAGCATACTACCCCCGAGCTATGAAGTGCCAAAGTGTGTGGTAGTCATCAGTTCATATATGTCGCGCTCTCATCAATCATGACACTTGGCATCCATCTGGTGATGACATGTGGCACTCAGTCTAGACACCTTTAAGCATATCATCCATTTGTTTCCAAGTGACACATGTCACCTCTCTTTTTATGATACATCATCATAGTGACATAAGGTCACCATGTCATATCATCCTCCGAGAAGTGTTCTTGTTCAATGCCAAAATTAACGCCATCTCCCAGTGCGGTTAGAATGATCCTAAAGTTGGAAAGCGGATAAAATTTAGCACTGGCGCTAAATTTAGCAGGAGCGCCTAGATCGTAGATCACGACTAGATCAAAGGCCATGCTTCATTGAGGGGATGTAACATGCTCGAATGATAAAATTCTTGAGTATTCTCGCAATTGAAACCATGGTATAGTGAAAAATCTACATCGTGGAAGGTGGTGAATTGCAGGCTCAAGATCGATGTGAGTTCAAACCACATTCAACAGCCCCAAAATCACGTGATTATAAGACATCCAATCCAAGAGCAGCACATGGCCACCCCCTAGATGTTAAGCCCCATCGTGATCCCGAGAAAAAGAAGTTAATGAAAAAGGAGTGGTGGTTGAAACCTCAACTCACTCCATAAATATAAGGCGTGGAGGATCTGGTCATGGAGACAGAACTGTCAGCTCGAGGTACCCCTATGGACAGTTTTTCTTCCATGCCCATGTTGAGTTGAGTTTGTGTCTGACAGGAAGATACATGCATAGTTTGACAGAAGAAGTCACAGACAAAAGGATTTGAATGGAGTGGCCAGATCACACTCCTGGTAGTTGTTGAATGATTTGAGTATAAATCGATCAGTTCAAGATTTGGTTAAGGTCGTCAACTGGTTGAGATGATCTCCCTAATGTTTAATTTTGATGCCAGAACTTTTATATGGTTATGTATCAAATTTGAGACTTTTGCATTAATAGAAGTCAACTTCTTTCATATCTTTGTTTAAACTGTGCTGAAACACTTGGGCATCGAAGATCCAGTCGAGGGTTGTGGTTCTATTGTAATGTAGGTTTGATTAAAGTAGTGTTGTGACCAATTTTAGTTAGCTTCCTTTTTACCTTATTTCCCCTTATGCTAGAAGGCTCGAGCATGGAGGATCTAGTCGAGTTGTTGTAGTTGCATGATAATGTAGGTTTGATTATTATGTTGTTGTGACATATTTCAGTGTTTGAAACTTTAGTTCAAGACTTCTCTTGAGCTTGATTTTTTCTTCACCAAGCTTCTTGAAAGTCAAATGCTCATGGCATATGTAACATCCCCAGCCATCACTAGGCCGGACAATGCTACCAACACAACCTTAACTTAGCCTTTAAAGCCATGATACCAATTTGTAACATCCCCGACCACCCACAAGCCAGGAAATGCCACTACTGTGGAATATACACTTATATATAGATGCATTAAATCAAATTAACACATTTAACATAGAGTTACTACCATCATACAGACTTAAATAGAATTAACAATAATTCATACAAGCAATGGAATACATGATAACATTCAAGCATTACGCGTAACATAAAATTAAGCACATAAATTATACTTATCTTTCAACTGGAATAACACCACCAACTGCGTGCAGACCTTCCACGAACCTCCCATCCTTAGACCACACTGCTCATCACTCTCAGTAGTAGGTCACCCCCAAGCTAGGACTAAGCTCCACCGGGCAAGGGAATCCTAGGCTAGGCAAGGTCAACAGGAAGACACACATTTTATGTGGAAGGATTCTCTCCCAGGAGCCACTTACTCCCACTGCTCACAGACTCTGATTCCCTACATGCCTATCCCACCCCAGGAATATACACCTTCAATGTCACACAGGACAGTCCATCGAGTGCTTCAGCTCCCTTGCCTTGGGCTTTAGCAACAGGCCAGACCGGAATTCTCAGAGCTCTGTAGCAGCTACAAGACCCCTTCCAGGAGAACTCACTTCCACTAGCACACTCTCTCACCTGAATAGAGTTTCTCATAGGTCTGACAACTTTCCTCTTCAACCAAAACCACCTCTCTCACTTGGAGAGAGTGTTGCACATAGTCCTAACAACCTGCTTCTTTATCTCCATTCCAACATAAGGAGAACAACAACAAGGTTCAACAAGGAACAAACGATGGCGGGAAGCGACACTCATCCAAGGGATTGCATGGCCGCAACATCCCATATTTATAACACACATGAAATAGACATTTATGAAATCCTCAAGCTTCATATAAGATGCAGTTCAATCCACGGGTTCTCACTAGTTTCACAGGACACACAGGTCAGTTTTTCCCCCTTCCCGTGATTGGTTTCTCGTGTGACCACAGATGTACAAAGGTCGGTGATAGGGACCAACAAGTTCATATGAAAAATGGGAAAATGGCCACACAAACAACCTTCACTGCGCATGATTATGCAAATACAGACGCAGAGGCCAAAAATGGGTTCAGACAGAGGATGCGTCGGCTTCTCAGGAAAACATCACAGTTTTCTAGTTTCAGTGTTGCGTGAGGGTATGCAGAGATTGGACATCGACCCACATGGTTCATACATTGGATGGAAGAATGGAGGATGAGCCCCCATCATGACTCAATTCTTGGGTTAAATTGCATGTGCCTGGGATGACACATGTCACCCATGAAGCTACATGTACTCCATCAAGTATGCGTTCCCTTTTCCAGGAACTTAGGATAAAAATATACCTTTCACACCACTTTGGAATAATAATAAATTATTATTCAAGGACTTAAGCCCTCAAGATTATCCCCTCTTCCAACCTTTCAACCCCCTTTCCCTTAGCCACTCTGTGGAAGCTTAGTCCCCCATCACTCTTTCTTCGTGGTTGGTCTACACGCAACGATGTTTATATTTTATTAATGATCTACATAATTACATATACAAAATCAGGCTCCTGGCCTTTAACACCTAGACTCTTTGGCCTAATAAACACATAAGCTCACCAACTTATATACACTTGGCTCACCAGCCTATAAACATGATTACAATTCATAATATAACTAGGGCTCATCCTTGGGGTATTACAATCCCCTCCCCTTATTTTTGCACTATCCTCAGTGATACTCTTTACACAACATCAACAAGATTTCCCAAAATATTCAACAAGATGCGGGTATTCTACCTGCATAGCATCCTCATGCTCCCATGTCATGTCCTTAAGACCGTACCAGGTCCACTGGACCTTTACAAGCCCTATGGCTTGATTCTGGATCTGCTTTCTTTTTCGGTCCAATATGCGCATCAGATGCACTTGCAAGATGCCTTTATGCTCCATCTGAATCATATTCCAATCAATTGCATGATTAGGATTAGGTATATATTTCTTAAGCAATGAAATATGAAACACATTATGTACATTCATGTATGTAGGTAATGCAAACATATATGCAATGTATATATATGTATATACAGACAATTATAATAACATTATAACTTGTATACAACATACACTAAATAGAGAATTGGTGCTTATCTTTTGATTGAGAAGACCTTCCACATCAACATGGTCTAGGCCAACGTACCAAACCTCAGCAACACTCCAACCAACAGTCTCTCTTCCTCACATGCCTGTCCCACCCCAAGAGTGTGCAACTTCACTGTCACACAGTCCATCGGCTATTACACTTCCCTTTCTTGGGCTTCATCAACAGGCCAGACCAGAAGTCTTAGAGCACTGTGGCTCCCAGAGTTCCAACTGCCCTCAAAGTATCCAATCAACATCTTCACGAGCTACTCTTGGTAGTCAACATTCCACTTTAATCAACATCATCTCATATGCATTTCCCACATGTAGTTATCATGAGAAAACATAAAAGAATTTATTTAGAAACTCAAACTTAGTTCAAAGGGAATTCATCTTTTCCCCAAAACATGAAATTCTATTTCATAATTCACCTTGGTTGTTTCCATATTATGAATGCAACCATCCTTGTGGTTTTCCACAGGCACCAAACTGCATACCATTTTTCTTGTAATTGTCATTATTTTATGTACATCATAATTCAACAGGTACAACACCTTATGCAATGATCTTAGAATTTCCCACACCTAGCAATTCAATCACAATTACCAAACAATTTAACCAAATAGAATGACTCATCATTCTATGCATTGTTAGGACCACGCCATGCACCTTTTTGCCTACACCTTTTGTCATTATTATACCCTTCATCACCAGTATTTAGACTCACATTATCACCTCACCTGATCATTCCAAGGTATACAACGTCCTTTCTCATTATTATATGCTT
>JASDQU010320145.1:0-13161 GCA_032191745.1 Picea mariana
TATCCCTTAATTCTACTAAGCTTCCATTTTTGTTGTAGGTCAAAGGACTAACTCTTATGCAGGGACTGCTCCCTCTAAGTCTCATAAAAAAAATGCCTGCCTCTCTGTCGTATGAAAATTGGCTCCCTCTGAACCTATAAGAACTTTTGACTCTGTTCTAGTGTCATATCTCTTCAAGATATTCTTGGTGCCAGTACCAAGTTCAATATGAAAAGTTGAGTCAGACTTCTTGAGCTCCTGTGCCAAGGATAATGGCTCAATTACAATCTAAGGACTCTCAAAAAAGATATCTGTAGGGTTCCCAAAATGAAAGAAAATACCCCAACTACCAAGATAATTTGTTGGGCTCTTTAACCAAGGAAATAACCCACGGTTACATGTTGTCTTTCATATCAGAGATAAAAGACTAATAGACAGTTAGGTTTCCAAACCAGGGAGAAAGACCTAGCTTACATAAAAAATAAGTATGTGCTGAGATCACAGCTTCCTTGGCTATATAACAAAAATACACATGAGATTCTGACAGTATTCCATTGAGACATAGATACATAAAGATGATAGGAAGGTAAACATATCTCTCTTGTTGAATGTAAATGGAGTATCCATGAGCTTGTTTATGCTGAAGACATACTTGTATTTTGTGGCCAGTTACCAACTCAAGTTATCTAAGACATCTTCTGTGTATGTAGATGTTTGATATAAATATGTTAATTCAAGTAATTCCATATCCTTAAGAGAATAACCCATTGTCCTATGGATAACACATTATTCATCCATATGCAACAATACATCTTAAAGAATGAGGCCAAAAAAAACTGTATTGTCCCAAATTTTTGTTCTTACAAAAGTCAACCCTCACATGTTTTTCTCAAAGCAAAATACCAAAGTCATTGCCAAGTTTTCAACACTCAAAGTATTGTGTTTAACTTTAAATCTCATGTACTCTTTGTAGTACAAAACGTATGGATGCATAAGGTGTTGTCATTTACTGAAGTTACACAGTTTCCCTTTAAAATTCCTATCCAATGATTTTGTCAATGCCATTGTAATTTACTAAAGGCTTATTAAATGAAAGCTAAGAACTCACCAAGCATCAATAACATTATAAAGACCTATCTCTTGTGATCTTCAAGATGATGGTTACAAGCCCAAACATCCTGTATCAGATCTTCAACTAACTCGGCCTAGCTCAGAAGTGAGAAAGGGGTTACTGGAGGTAAGAGTTATTATTTAAAATTTAGTCAAATCTCCTAACAAAGAAAACTCACCCAACTAGCATTTGTCACTCCACCAAAGATCCAAACAGGTTTTCTTTGGCACCCAAACTTGCATCTCACAAGTGTACAAGACAATAAACAAGATAGTCTTTCACTATCCTCTCCATATCAATCAGTCCAAATAAAAAGTGTAAAGGATATCCTCTTGTCATAGAGGTAGTCCCATCATGATGTGGTGAAAGGGCTTTGTTAAAGCAGAGGCAAAGAGGCTTGATCCCAAATGGAGTTGGAGATGTACTATGTCAATAATTAGAGAAGTCATGCTTACAAGAAGCTAATCATAGTAGAGTGTTAGTATGAACATGCGTGTTACAATGGTCAACCTTAGCATGCATCAAAGTGACAATATAGTATTGTGATAAGGATGTGTTTATATCTTGTTGTGCACTTTCCAACCTTTTGACCCAAATCAAATTGCACTTAAACTATCATGCTACCTAGGCATGCACTTTTGATCATAGCCATAGCGATATCCACAGTCATTCAGATCTCACTTGCTAAAAATATGCAGAGTTAACAACCTTCAAAACTTTCCAAGTCTTTTAGTGACTCAAAGGTTTAGATATGCAGAAACTATTTCCAAGGAGTATCTTTCTGTTGGCTAGGATATATGTTAGACGAGGTCCCTACACCAATTCTTTTGAAAGATCAATGCTTAGCACGTAGAAATGGCTATCAGGTATCATCCTTAGACCTAGACTAACAATGCTTAATTAAATTTAGAGAGATTGAACTTTTCTTTTATGTTCAATCTGTTCTAGTCATTTTCTAAATGACAATAAATCAAATTCCTTTCCAAAAGCATAATTGAGCATTAAACAATTACCTTTTCCCAGGAGGTTTCAGGTCTAGGATGAAAAGACTGTTAAGGAGAGTGAANTCATCCTTAGACCTAGACTAACAATGCTTAATTAAATTTAGAGAGATTGAACTTTTCTTTTATGTTCAATCTGTTCTAGTCATTTTCTAAATGACAATAAATCAAATTCCTTTCCAAAAGCATAATTGAGCATTAAACAATTACCTTTTCCCAAGAGGTTTCAGGTCTAGGATGAAAAGACTGAGAGTGAAGGTTGACAATAAACCTTGTAGCTTATCATTATGGAAACCCTATTCCCTTTCTCAGATCCACAAAGGAGGACATTACTTACTTCTGATCTGCAAAACAAATTTTAAGAATAGGATCTACGCAGGCTCAAGTCTGCACACTTCTTGAGCTCTTTTCACGCCCTAAGATCTGATACCATGTTAGATTTAGAGAGGTGATGCAGATAAACACTGTCTTTTTGAAATTGTTAGTGAGAACAGTAAAGAACTGAAATAAAACTATCCTTAAAACTGATCATAGGCAGTGCTAGAATAATTTCTTTCTAAATAGATCACAGTAGTTTCACTAAGATCTAAGCAAGTTGATCTAAGTGAAAGACAAACAGTTCTAAACCATAAAACAACTAGAAAGTAGATAGTCAAATCTAAGCAAAACAAATATAGATAAATTCTTTCTAAACAAAGTACAGATCTGAGTAATAGTTTTATTCAGATCTAAATATACTGATCTACGTAAAGAAAAAAACAGTTCTAAAACAAGAAGATTAGATCTAGACAGTGGAAAACAGATTTTCCTAACAAATACAAACAGATCTTAAATCATGATAAATTGCAATAGTAATAAATGGGATAAGTCAATTACCTTGAAGTCTGATATAGATAAGATCTTGAAGTCTTACCTCTATTCACTGAAGGAGATCATCACACACACAAGAGATGTAAAGCCACTGAAATATATGCTCAGAAAAATTCAGGATCATAGATCTACCATATAGGTTAGATCTCTTGCCAAGAGTTGAGTAGAATTTCTTGCCACCAGGAGGAGAAAAACACATAGACACCACACAGAAAATTTCTGTGATCAAACCCTTATATACACAGAAATTTCCAGCAAGTAAAACCCTTGTGCCAAGGGGTACGGTTGTCTTGAATAAACAGTCTATAGGCTGCGGCTCAAGAGGACAGGGACAAATCTGCTAGAGAGAGGCCACGGCTCAAGGGTAGAGGCCAGATCTGTGTAGAAGGGGCCATGTCCCAATGGAGGGAGGCCAGATCTGAGGAGGAGAGGCCACAACCCAATGGAGGGAGGAAAAATCTATGTAGGAGAGGCCATGGCTCAACCAGACATACCCTTGATGGAAACTTCAGACTTCAAATGCACAGGTTACTCCACCATAAAAACAGTCCTTGCATCATCCCTCAAATCAGAAATAGACAACAATAATTTTGAGACTGAAACTTGGCTAGAATAGGAGGGCCGAAAATATCACTAGGCAACCAGTCACTATCACAAGAGAGGCCGCAGCAAACAGGGAGGAAGTTCGCTCACCCTTAGAGGAATAACATAAGAGTATATCAAATGAGGAGGGGTAGGTCTCTTTTTATACTTAAGGCTAAGGGTTAGGCTAGGGGTTTTGGTAAAGATAATAATTAAAATTAGCATATTTAATTAATATAAATCTTAATTAAACATGTTATAAATTAAACATTTAATTAATATTTTCATATTGACCCATAAAGCAAAAATACAAAACCCCAAATAAATACAAACAAGGGTGAAGAGGGTTTGGCAAGGGTGACTGGGTGGCAATACTTGTCCATTCATTCTCAAAGTGACCTTTTTAATTTTATCATCATTGCATATGGGACACATCCCTCATGTGGTCATGCCCACTTTCAAAGAGGGACATATACCAACAAGCACCTGATCAAAGACCAGGTGGCCCCAGAATATCTCTGGGGTCTTATCCACCAAGGTACAAGACCAAGGATCAACCCATGCCCCGGGCATGGGTACCCTGGAACATTTCCAGGGGCCCTAGACATATCTAGGGACTTTAACTGCTTGGTCCCAGACCAAGAACCCCAGTCATNACTGGGGGCCCTTACAAGGGTCTTTTGTTGCTTGGTTCCATACCAAGAACCCCAATCATCTATTGGAGGCCCTTACAAGGGTCTTTTGCCATGGCACTGACTGTTTGGTCCCAGACCAAGAACCCCAGGGGTGCACTGGGGGCCCTAGATCTCAGCTAGGGTCTTTGCCATCCTCCCGGAGAATGGCTCTTGCAACTGCTTTAAATTCAACACATCCAAATGGGCGGAAGTGACAGATATGCAGGTTGAGTATAAAATCCATCTACTGGAAGTAGTATGATTGGTTAAAATATTCCTTGCAATGAATTGGATTACTGAGATTATGGTTAAGAGACATGAACATTGTGAATATGGAGTCATAACTAGCATTCAGTAATAAGGGACATTGTCAAGGAATGAAGATTGTGTTTATGAAAGATCTTGACCTGACACAACAATCATAGATGGATAGAGAATATGTACCATGTTTTATTTGAAAGGAAAAGAATAGTCTCAAGTACTAATTCATTTCCAGAGAATCAGAAAATGATGACGAAATGGATGTGTCATCCATTTGACAAATCATCAAATATTGAAGTTGTCCTGAAGTAGTTTGTAATTCTACAACTACAATAAGTGAACAAAGGAAAATCTGAGTTTGAAGACATTTTTTTGTTTTGAGTGATTTGCAAAGAAAGCAACATTAGCCACCTCAAGAGAAGTCAAGCAATGCAAGCACGAACGATGAGGAGTTCTTCTCTATCTCAGCTTTCTCAGGAGGATCGAAAGCAAGATTGAGCATGATTGCATATTAAGGTAAGTCTGGTACTACATTCCTTATTTGATTTCATTACTATGTAGTTGCTTGCATTTTGATAATGAAGGGTATTATCCCTGGTGTGGGAGCCCTTATAACTTGGACCATTATCCTTGGTATGGGATTCCAAATTTTCTTGGTTGGTTATTATCCCAGTAGAGGAGGCCATTTTGATTGTTATCGCTATGGGAGGTCATCTTGGTTATTATCCTAGTACGGGAGGCCAACAAAGTTTTGTAGAAGCAATAGAGGACCTGAGAAGACATGGGATGCCTCCAAGTTAGCAACACAGGAAAAGCAAGATGTCTATCCTTCAGATGTCAAAGGGAGTCACTTGACTCATGGGGATTCAAACTATTTGAGAAGAAGGAAGAAACAATACCTTCTCCCCCTTTCAACAGTTCAGAAGGCGACAAGCATTGATCCATTCGATCCAGTTGCTCCAGTTGATATTCCCAGAGACATTGCAGTAGGCCATAAAAGGCCTCTCTGGGCTCAACAAACTCTGCAAGAGGCAAAGGGACATGCAACTCCTCAAGGCACATTCCGAGAAAGAAAGAAACCAAAGATATTTTCGAGCTATGTTTAAACCATGAGCCACATCATTGATACTGAGCCTTCTTGTCATGGAGAAGCAACAGATCAGTAGGTATGACAAGATGCCATGACAGAAGAGTATCAACCCATCATAAAGAATGATGTGTAGGATATTGTTCCAAGACCAGAAGGGAAGTCTATAGTGACTTCCAAGTGGATCTATAAGATCAAGTATGCAACTAATGGAAGTGTCGAGAAATACAAAGCAAGATTTGTAGCCAGAGGATTCTCATAGGTGGAGGGAATTGATTATGAGGAGACATTTTGCTCCTATAGCCCAATACACTTCCATCCATACTATCATTGCACTAGTTGCATCTATGGGTTGGAGACTACATCAAATGGATGTAAAGACAACCTTTCTCAATGGTGAGATTAAAGAAACAATGTACATTGAGCAGCAAGAGGGATTTGTGATACATGACCGAGACATACTCACTGGATAGCAGTGAAGCATGCATTGAGATATCTACGAGGCACAATTGGATATGGCCTGAGATATGCCTCCAGTGTAGACATGAGATTGCAGGGAAATGCCGATGCAGATTGGGTAGGGAGCGTAGTGGACCAGAAGAGAACATTTGGTTGTTGTTTTACCTTGGGGTCTGCCATGGTTTCCTGGTGCAGTAGGAAGCAAAGCTCTGTGGCTTTGAGTACCGCAGAAGTAGAGTATATAGCATTGAGTGTGGCACCGCGAAGCAGTGTGGCTTCACAAGCTCGTGACATATTTATTTGATCATGATATGGATCCTACCATTATTCATTGTGATAACCAGAGCTGTGTGAAGCTCTCTGAGAATCATGTGTTTCATGATAAATTGAAACACATTGAGATAAAATATTATTATATCAGAGACACGGTTCAGAGGAAAGCAGTGCACGTGCAATACCTTCCTACACATGAGCAGATTGTAGATATCTTCACCAAACCGCTTGCCAGGACAAAGTTCAAGTACTTCTGTGAGAGACTTGGCTTGGTGGAGAATCCCTCCCTAGCTGAGAGGGAGTGTTGATGATTGCAACATTGTGTGACATTCTCCAGGATGCGTTCTCCTCTGGACTAAGTTGAGTCGACCTATGAGAGAGCCCATGTGTTGGGTGTGCCCATGTGATGGGTGTGTCGTTCCTCTCTGGATTGAGATGAGACGATGTTTGCCCCTGTGTGGGGTGAGGATGTCCATGAGATGGGTGTGTCATTCCTCTCTGTATTGAGATGAGATGATGTGTAACCCTGTGTGGGGTGAAGGTGCCCATGTGATGGGTTTGCGTCAGACTCTGGACTGAGTTTTTATGACGTGTGGTCTCATGCCTTGTGGACTCAGTTGAGTTAGGCTTGAGATGGTACTCCAGATGATTCTCCTTTGGACTCAGTTGAGATAGAGATCTGTTGAGTAGGACATCCCTGTGGCTGAGCACAAGTGGACATGTCCCTAGTGGCTGAGCACTAGTGGACGTGTGAGATCCTTGCTATATTGTCTAAGAGTAAGATTTACCTGTAACCCTAATTATGGTGTAAAGGGTACAGGTCGGCCCCACCATGTAAAGATAATTAATATTGTAATTATTAATAATATTTATTATATTATTAAGTTGTACAGGTCGGCCCTATTGTGCCAATAGACACATCATTTGATGTGATAAGTTTTGTATAAATAAAGGTGAACACCACTGAGGAAACACACTTATCTTTGTGTTATCTCATCAGAAGTTGAGGTCTGAAATTATGAGAATTACAACACCCTCTTGTGTGTTAGGTTTAGTGGTGGAATTGTGGATCTTCTCTTGAGAATATAACAAAGGATTGTTGGGTTTTTCCCTTGATTGAGAAGGGTTTTCCCAGGATAGCTAATGTATTGCTGCTACAGTGTTTATGGTTCAAATAATGCTAAACATAATTGAAATTAAAATGTATGAACCTGAACTAGCATAGTGAAAAATTCAACATGGGATCAGAGCGGGTCCTGAAGATGACCATTGCACAAGTAAAAGAAAGGTCATGGGAAGGTAAGGGCTACTAAAACTCTGTTGTAGGTGTAAAGGAAAGAGGTTCGTACCTCTCTTTAAATTTCTGTTGCAAAGACTGAGGCCGAACCTCTTTTAAAAATTTTGTGGTGAGGTTAAGTTGGTCGCAGACATGGTCGTACCCCTCTAGGGCTTCCGCAGAAGACCCTAAACAACCAGTTGTCTAGAGATAGGGTAGTCGCATGCTTGGGGAGCAAGCCTAACCATGAAAACAAACCTGGTTGAGGCTGCCGCAGCCAGAAGAACCCCTACCACATAACCTAAAAACCACAGATCCAAAACAAAATTGCAGACAAATTTTTAAGGAGATCTGAGGTAGGTCCCGAGGCATCTTCAAGGTTGAATGTGTGACAAAATTTTATGATAAAACCGTGGGAGCATTGAGTGATTCTAAGAGGCATTCTAGGCCAAATATCAAGGTATGTTCTGAGCCTATTTTATGGTAGAATTAATGCCATGACAACAAGATTTCTGAGACAACAAATCGTAAATTTTTAAGATGTAATTCCAGAAAATTTATTACAGTTCTTAGGCCAATTTAGTGATAGATCGGAGGCACATAAATGGAAAATTTGAAGCATAAGTAAGGTAATTTTCTGAAGCTGATTTAGAAGACATTATTGTGACAGAGCTTAGGCCTGTCCTAAAACTAATTCTGAAAAATGATAAGGCAGAGTTTAAGGTCTGTTCTAAGGCCTATACTACCTACATGTACAACCATCCAAATGGGCAGAAGTGATAGATATGCAGACTTAGTATAAAAGCCATCTACTGGAAATAGTATGATTGGTTAAAATATTCCTTGCAATGAATTGGATTACTGAGATTATGGTTGAGACGCGAACATTGTGAATGTGGAGTCTTAACTAGCATTCAGTAATAAGGGACATTGTCAAGGAATGAAGATTGTGTTTATGAAAGATCTTGACCTAACACAACAATCATAGATGGATAGAGAAGATGTACCATGTTTTATTTGAAAGGAAAAGAATAGTGTCAAGTACTAATTCATTTCCAGTGAATCAGAAAATGATGAAGAAATGGACGTGTCATCCATTTGACAAATCATCAAATATTGAAGTTGTCTTGAAGCAGTTTGTAAATCTGCAACTACAATAAGTGAACAAACGCAAATATGAGTTTGAAGAAATTTTTTCGTTTTGAGTGATGTGCAAAGAAAGCAACATTAGACACCTCAAGAGAAGTCAAGGAATGCAAGCATGAACGACGATGATTTCTTCTCTATCTCAACTTTCTCAGGAGGACCAAAATCAAGATTGAGCATGATTGCAGACTAAGGTAATTCTGGTACTACATTCCTTATTTGATTTCATTACTCTGTAGTTGCTTGCATTTTGATAATGAAGGGTATTATCCCTGGTGTGGGAGCCCTCATAACTTGGACCATTATCCCTGGTACGGGAGTCCAAATTTTCTTGGTTGGTTATTATTCTAGTAGAGGAGGCCATTTTGATTGTTATCCCTATCGGAGGTCATCTTGGTTATTATCCTAGTACGAGAGGCCAACAAAGTTCTGTAGAAGCAATAGTAGACCTGTTAAGACATGGGCTGTATCCAAGTTAGCAACACAGGAAAAAGAATATGTCTATCCTTCAGACTTCAGAGGTAGTCACTTGACTCAGAGGGAGTCAAACTATTTGAGAAGAAGGAAGAAACAATACCTTCTCCCCCTTTCAGTAGTTCAGAGGGAGACAACCATTGATCCAGTTGATATTCCCAGAAGCATTGCAATAGGTCATAAAAGGCCTGTCTGGGCTCGAAAAAATCTGCAAGAGGTAGAGGGACATGCAACTCCTCAAGGCACATTCCTAGAAAGCAAGAAACCAAAGAGTTTTTCGAGCTATGTTTCAGCCATGAGCCACATCATTGATACTGAGCCGTCTTGTCATGGAGAAGCAGTAGGTCAGCAGGCTAAGTTGCACGAAACGGGGAAACGATATGAAGTTTCTGAAACAGGTACGATACGAAACAGGCCCTCAAAAAATGGAAACGTCGGGGGAAACACCGTATATATAAATATATATATATATATATATATATATATATAGTTTTAAAAAAAATAACGTCGGGTTTTGGTTTGCATCTAGAAGTTTCTTTTTTTAATTAAAACAAAAACACATAAAATCATCTTCATTCTAATTAGAGAAGGCCAAAAAGGCATTAACTAACACTAATTAGAAGTTTGGGGGCCCCACGTCCCCCTTAATTTGCCTAATTCTACTTTGAAAGCTGCGGAAACCCAACCATATGGGCACAGTACGGCCCCGAAACACCGTCGGCCATACCATATAGCGTTTCCCTTTCAAGAAACATCGTACGGTATGGCCGATGGCATTTAGGGGCCGTACTGTACCCGTTTCGGGCTTCGAAACAAGGGGGGGGGGGATTTCCTGCAATATAGTCAACAGGTATGACAAGATGCCATGACAGAAGAGTATCAATCCATCATAAAGAATGATGTGTAGGATATTGTTCCAGGACCAGAAGGGAAGTTTGTAGTGACTTCCAAGTGGATCTATAAGATCAAGTATGCAATTGATGGAAGTGTCGAGAAATACAAAGTGAGATTTGTAGCTAGAGTATTCTCACAGGTGGAGGGAATTGATTATGAGGAGGAATTTTGTTTTTGTAGCCCGATACACTTCCATCCGTACTATCATTGCACTAGTTGCATCTATGGGTTGGAGACTACATCAAAGGGATGTAAAGACAACCTTTCTCAATGTTGATATTGAGGAAAAAGTTTACATCGAGCATCCAGAGGGATTTGTGATACATGATCGAGACAGACTCACTGGATAGCAGTGAAGCATGTATTGAGATATCTATGAGGCACAATTGGATATGGCTTGAGATATGCCTCCATTGTAGACATGAGATTGCAGGGATATGCCGATGCAGATTGGGCAGGGAGTGCAGTGGACTGGAAGAGCACATATGGTTGTTTTTTTACCTTGGGTTTTGCCATGGTTTCCTGTTGCAGTAGGAAACAAAGCTCTGTGGCCTTAAGTGTTGTAGAAGCAGAGTATATAGCGTTGAGTGTGGCAGTCCACGAAGCAGTGTGGCTTCACAAGCTCCTGATAGATTTATTTGATCATGAGATGGATCCTACCATTATTCATTGTGATAACAAGAGCTGTGTGAAGCTCTCTGAGAATCTTGTGTTTCACGATAAATCAAAACACATTGAGATAAAATATTATTATATCAAATACATGGTTCAGAGGAAAGCAATACACGTGCAATACCTTCCTACACATGAGCAAATTGCATATATCTTCACCAAACCACTTGCCAGGACAAAGTTCGAGTACTTTCGTGAGATACTTGGCTTGGTGGAGAATGCCTCCCTAGTTGAGAGGGAGTGTTGATGATTGCAGCATCATGTGGCATTCTCCAGGATGCATTCTCCTCTGGACTAAGTTGAGTCGACCTGTGAGAGAGCCCATGTGTTGGGTGTGCCCATGTGATGGGTGTGTCATTTCTCTCTGGACTGAGATGAGACGATATGTGCCCCTGTGTGGGATGAGGATTCCCATGAGATGGGTTTGTCATTCCTCTCTGGATTGAGATGAGATGTTGTGTACCCCTGTGTGGGGTGAAGGTGCCCATATGATGGGTGTGTGCCAAACTCTAGACTAATTTTTTATGACGTGTGGTCTCCTGCCTTGTGGACTCAGTTGAGTTAGGCTTGAGATGGTACTCCAGATGATTCTCCTTTGGACTCAGTTGAGATAGAGATCTATTGAGTAGGACATCCTTGTGGTTGAGGACAGGTGGACATGTCTCTTGTGGTTGAGCACTAGTGGACGTGTGAGATCCTTGCTATATTGTCTAAGAGTGAGATTTACCTGTAACCCTAATTATGTTGTAAAGGGTACAGGTCGGCCCCACCATGTAAAGATAATTAATATTGTAGTTATTGATTATATTTATTATATTATTAAGTTGTACAAGTCGTCCCTATTGTGCCAATAGACGCATCATTTGATGTGATAAGTTTTGTGTAAGTAAAGGTGAATCCCCATTGAGGAAACACACTTATCTTTGTGTCTTCTCATGATTTCAAAAGTTGAGGTCTGAAATTATGAGAATTACAACACCCTCTTGTGTGCTAGGTTTGGTGGTGGAATGGTGGATCTTCTCTTGAGAATATAGCAATGGATTGTTAGGTTTTTCCCTTGATTGAGAAGGGCTTTCCTAGAATATTTCTGGTTTCTTTTGTGCATGGTTATTCTTCTTGTGATCTTGGTTTACTATAGCTAATGTATTGTTGCTATAGTGTTTATGGTTTAGGTAATGCTAAATAGAATTGAAATTAAAATGCATGAACCTGAACTAGCATAGTGAGAAATTCAATAGTTTGTGTTAAATATTCAGATTTTTTTTTGGTTTAATGTTTAGATCTTTTGTATTATTTTTGTAATTTATTACATCGTAAATTTTAAATATACCGCTGATCTATAACTACTGTGGTAAACAAAGTAAAAGGATTTTGTGTTTCTAGGTTACCCTCAAATTTCTAACATGGTATCAAAGCTTAGGGCGTGAAAAAAGATCAATTGTGGCAGACTTTTGAGCATGCGTAGATCCACATCTAAGGGTTTGTTTTGCAGATCAATAGTAAGTTTGTTTTATATCAGATCTTGTTTTCAGCATGGCTTAATCTTCAGTCAAAGCAGAATATAGGCTTGAAGGGGCCTCAAACTTCAATGCTTGGAAGGCTAGGGTGTTTAATATCCTAGAAGAAGGTGACTTGGATGAAGTAGTTACCACGGTGATAGAAGAACCTACTTCAAATATAGGAAGGGAAGCATATAAGAAGAGGCAGACCAAATCCAAGAGAGTCATCTTTGACTCAGTTAAGGACATCATGATGGCTCTTATTGTTCATCTAAAGACAACTAAGAAATGCTTTGATGCCCTAGCAAATCTATATGAAAAGAAGGCCCCAACTTAGAAGAGGATATTGAAGAAACAACTACGTACATTAAAGATGGGAAAGGATAAATCTATCTCTGCCTTCTTTTCCAAAATTGCTCAAACAAGATATTAGCTTACAACAATTGGAGTTACAGTGGATGATGATGACCTTGTACAAACAACAATAGATGGTCTTCCTGACTCATGGAAGAAATTTCTCTCATCATTCAATGGAAGAGAAGTTTAACCCAACTTCGAGAGATTATGGCATGATTGCCTGGAAGAAGAGGGTAGAATTAAAAGCAAGAATGAACCCTCAATGGTGAGAGATCATGCTCTTTCAATCAAATCCAAGAAATGAAAGAAGTTTCCTCAGCACAAAGGCAAAGGTAAGAAACCCCAAGGTAAGCACTCTCACTTTCACTCTCATTTATAAAATAAGACGCTTTAATTGTAAAAGGCTAGGTCATTATGCAAAAGACTGCATGAACCCTCCTTCACAGTAGAAGCAGAGAGGCATGTTCCATGCTTCGGTTACAACTGAGGAAGAAGAGCCTAAAGAAGAAGAACCAGAGCTACTACTAAAGAGCAAGAACAACGTAG
>JASDQU010320146.1:0-13044 GCA_032191745.1 Picea mariana
AAAGGAAAAAGGCAGAACACAGGGTTATATCAACCATTACCCATACTAGAAAGGTCGTGGGACGCAGTGAGCATGGATTTTATATTGGGACTGCCAAGAACATAGAGAGGCTATGATTCAATCTTTATGGTAGTCGACAAATTTTCAAAAATGGCACATTTCATACCATGCCAGAAAACCAGTGATGCAACTCATATTGCAAACCTGTTTTTCAAGGAAGTCGTCAGACTTCATGGCTTGCCAAGGAGTATTGTGTCTGATCGAGATACCAAATTCATAGGGAATTTTTGGACCTTATGGAAAAAGTTGGGGACAAGTTTGTCTTTTAGCTCAACATACCATCCTCAAACGGATGGGAAGACAGAAGTCGTGAACAGAAGCTTGGGAGATTTGTTGAGGATCTTAGTGACTGAACACCACAGTCAGTGGGATCACATTCTGCCATAGGCAGAATTCACTTATAATGATTCGCTTAACAGAAGCATAGGGCAGAGTCCATTCCAGATTGTATATGGAATGCAGCCAAGGGGAGTTTCTGAATTGAAAGATTCGGAACAAGCTGAATTCAGGAGTGCTAGTGCAGAGGACTTTGCAGAAGGAATGAAGGAGCTTCACAGCCAAGTCAAGGAGCGATTGCAAAGTTCAAGTCAAGAATACAAGTGGAGAGCAGATCAACACAGGCGAGAACTTCAATTTGAAGTTGGTGATATGATTCTTGCGCATTTGAGGAAGGAAAGGTTCCCAAGGGGAACATATAACAAACTGAAGATGAAAAATATTGGACCGTGCAAGGTCATAAGGAAATTTGGGGCAAACGCATATGAGATTGAATTACCCGATGGGATCAGAATCTCACCGATATTCAATGTTGCGGATTTGTACCCTTACAGAGCTGAGGAAGCAGGAATAGATAAGGAACAGAAAGAGATTCAATGGACAAAACAAATGCCTGTAGCTGAAAAGCCACAGATGGAAAGCATAATTGACAAGAGGATTAGCAAAAAGACCAAGAGAAAAGAGTATTTTGAATACTTGGTCAAATGGAAGGGACATCCAGTTGAAGATGCTAGTTGGGAAGATGAAGCAGAAATTCATAAGCATGGACAGACCATGCAAGAGCTCATGAACAAGAGTTCATGAAAATTTTCAAGCAAGGGAGTATGATGCAGGAGCATCGTAAGCAACCAGCCAAGCAAGCAACGTAAAATGCGGAAGACAACTGGAAAAGCACCAACGCACGTTTTTGAAATGTTTTGAAAAATTAATGAAGCGGATATTAATGTGATAGCTAGGGAACCGTACTTACATTTATGTCTTAGATGTTGTAAACATATCTTGAGCATTGCTCTCATTTGTAGTATGTAAAATCATTTATATGTAATTAATGAAAGTAGGTAGATTTGGATTCATAGATTAGACAGTTTAGAGAGTAGGAGGGAAAATGGATATAGACACCCTCACCTTTGTATTATTGTATCATTAGAGGAAGAACATGATCATCATTAAGAGCTGTAGCAGAGAGCTGTAGAAGAAGAACCCATGTACAGGAGCACTTGAGTTAATATATGAAGCTTTGACTCAATTTTGATGGTGTTATGATGTTTACTATTTACATTTGTTGAACGACATGCTTACAGTTGTTTTATTCTCTCTGTTTATGTATTTGTTTCAATGTTGTGTTGAATGTGTGATTTCATGTTAAGTATATGAAGTCTGAGAGAGGAGAAGAATGAGTTTCAATTGTTTCTCATCCTGAGAGTTCCTGCAAGGAGTGCAGTGAAACGTCCGCAAGGTGTGCATTGACAAGAATCTGAGTTTTATCTTAGAAAGCTCAGGAGAGATAATGTTGTTCTCATACCAGCAGAAGTGCAGGTGAGGCACAGAGTCGTGCAAGGTGTGCGCAGGTTAGTTGAATCATTAGAAGTTATCAACTAAGGTGAAGGTGCAAAGACTGTTGTTGCAAAGAGTGCACAGAGTCGAGGACTCAAATAACTAGAGGTTATTTGAAAGATTGTCGCAAGGAGTGCGAGCAGAATTCCTCTTGGAGATTTAAGTTCACAAGTGAAAGATCAGGAGGGTTAGTACCTTTGAGGAGTTCAAAGGGAGACGAAAGTCGAAAGCATCTCATAAAAGACAAGTTCAGGAGGAAGAACATTGATTCGTCTCGTAGAATCCATTGAGGAGTGAATCAGACGATCAGAATTCTCCGAGGAGAACTCGCAAAATCGCAGGGACCGTAGGATCCAGTGAAGATGCAAGGTGGTTAGGAGTTGGGTGAACCCATCACTTTGGTTTCAAGAATCAACGTGGACCGATTATTTTGGTCAGTTGAGCCATTAGATCATTTCGGAATTTTGGTATTTTGGAGTTCGGCATACCGGAAGTTCTGTTGACAAAGGATCGAGACATAGTGCATTGAAAAGCCAGAAGTCGCGAAACACAAAGTATTTTGAAGTGGAATTTCGACATTTCGACATTTCGGGGTTTGGGAACTCGAGAAGGCAGTGATTTGGAATCAAGAGTTTCAAACTCCCGGTTCGCAAAAAGTCGAAAGATCCAGAGTCGTCGGATCGTGGAGGATCTTAGTCGTAGATCACGTTGGAGGCGAGGTTTCTGGAATTCGGAGATCGAAATTTTGGGAGGTGAGGAACCTTTCTACTGTGGGTCTCACAAGTCGCAAAATCCTGAAGAGCGAAAGGAAAAATTCCCGAAAACATTGAAGGACAATAGCAGTGGACCCAATCGGGTTTCATGATTCCGAGAGTCAGGAGATAGATTTGCATGTCAACGCAACTCCCAAAATCACGAAAGGGAAAATGATGAAAGGTGGGTCCTAAGAATTTATCAAAGGATATAAGTGACGAAAGTCAAGGGAGTGGTCAAGCGTCGGAGAAATTCCCAAAATACCTTCGATCTCACCAAAAAGGGGAAATTTTGGAAACCGAAAAATCATAAGGGAAGAGGAACGAGTGTTGGTCGATCACTCAAGTCCTAGAAAGCCGAAATAAGTGGCAACAAGAGGCATGTGTTCGACACATTGAAGAAGTCAACCCTCGTTGATGTTTCGGGTTTCAGAGGTTGAAGAGACAAGGGGTTCGACAACAAGATTCACGAAATCCGAAATCCCGAAAGGAAAAGAAAAGCCCCGATCATATTTGTTGGTCAGTTGTGGAATACACCTTGTGTGTGTGGTATTCCCTGTGGGGAAACCAAAGAGTCAATATGACTGAGGGGAAGATTTAGAACGATCCTTCGTGCATCTTGGCCCGAGGGTCGGGGGTCTGCATCACATTATCAACAGTCAAAGGCCTAATCATGACAAGTTCGAACTTAGAATAGAATATTTCAGATGCAAGTGAACCATTAAACAGATGTGTGGAAACCCTAGAAGACAAGTCGACCTAGCAGAATAAATAATATTAGAATATTATCTTCCATAAATACAAGTCAGCTCCACAGGAAAAAGATAAACATAAAATATAATTACCAGAAAGTCAAGTCGGCCCAGCCAGAAAAGTCACTAGACAGATTAATATAAATACGGGACATTTTAGCTCATTTGTACACCCATTCAAAGTGTAAGTTTTGTGGAGAGCTGCAGTTGCAGCTGCAAGGAGAAATAAGGGCATATGGTCATCTCTTGGTCTTGGTCTCTCTTTAGCACTATCAAGTGATTCTCTTGGTTATTCTCTTGGTGAAACTCTTGGTGATATTCTTGCTAAGTATGGCACAAGGTTGAGAGAGTAGTGCAACTGCAACTGTTGCAGTTGTGTATGGAACTTATTATGTGGATATGAAGACTCTCTCTCTTGTGTGCTATCATTGGAGAAGGAGCACTCTACTTGTCTTGAGTTGTTGTTGCAGTTAGTTGTTAGGGTTTATCTGTTGGTTCTGGAGTACGCTTGAAGGAATATTCTAAGTAAAGGTTTGTGTTCTCGGGGGTGGCATATGTGAATGCCTATGGTTGGGTGACAATGATGTGACATTGGCTATGGTTAAACGATCATACCAAAATTTCAACATGGTATCAAAGTTGGTTTCCTTCGTAACAGTCTAACTGCTGGAAGGAAGACCCTCATTTTCCCCCATTCTCAAGCTCGTTGAGAACTTACTAAACCCACTAAGAATATCACCTAAGTAGGGCACATCTCTTCCCCGGATCAGATATGCAAATTTTTGAAGTTGAGAAATTAGGGTTTCCTTATAAAACCCTAGTTTGTAGTTCCAGTTCCTTCGGGCTAGTTCCTTCGTGCCACTTGTAGCACCAATTGCAGTGCCAACACCAGTTGCAGTACTAGTTGCAGCGAAATTTTATGTGAAGTATTGGGACTAAATTTTGGTTTTTCTAGTGCGCCTTACCCTAGCACATCTCCATCTATCTTCAGATTGTTAGTTGGAGCACCTTGCTTGTCACTATTGTTGGATGGTGCCACTATTGTCAAAGGTATGTACTTGTATATGTTTAAAATGTATCATTATCTTAAGGGTATTTGCAGGAGAAGGTATCTTTTTTCCAAACAAACAATTGTAGATCCATAGGGATCTCAGATCCAACGCATTCAGAGGAACACCACACTCCAAGTTTTATTATTTTTATATGCCTTCAGTTGTTATGACATTATTGTGATCTTATGAACATCTAATTGTATTTTTATCTATTGAAACTATGATTATCACAGTAACCTCTGTTCAAAGTTAAAATTATGAAATGACTCTATTCAAAGTATTAGATTGATTAAGGTTGAGATTTTCGAGTTTAGTTGCATTATATTCCCTAACTAAGATTTATGTCAGGAAAGCATATTGTCTTAAGTACAGGGGACAAGTTGGAGAGAATATTTGTCATCTTAAGTGAAGGAGACTCGGAAGAAAAGAAACAACATTCATTCTTGGAGATAAGACTCTGGGTTCCAGGTTTGATTGATCAAATTAATAAGTTTCCAATTGCACATATCAAGTTTAATAATTGCTACATTACTAGTTATGACAACAATCCTTGAAAGGTTCTATTACTGCTAGATACAATGAATACTTGGAAACATGTGAGTACTATTGATATAAATGCTTATTGTACTTGGTCGCAAGATGAACTAGCATCTCCTCTAGGAGATACTTCTTGTTTTTCTTCCAGGAAGATCACATTGGTAATGATATGATGATTACCATGAGATTGTCTTTTATTCTTGTTGACATAGATATGTTCTTATGAAAATGTCATTATACTTTTTTCTCTTGTTACCCTTGTCTTGGGCAGGTTATTTTATAAATTCCATGGAGGAATGATTAATCACAACACTATAAGAGTGTTGTTCCTATTGCTTATTATTATATTTTTATTTTGGCTCTTCTTCCAGGAAGGTCACAAGAAATAGCTCTGAGAAGGAGCTATTGTGATTATTGTTCTTATTCTTGTTTTTATTATTATAAGAATATTATTCTTGTCCACTGTTTTCCCCTCGTTGTCCTTGTTTCGCGCAGGTCATAGATGATAAATCTGAGGGAATCTATAGTGACGGTTGCAGGAGACAACATATTAGATGGTCTCTAATTTGAGACATGGAGAAGACTATCCAAATAAGAAGTTGTATACACGACCATATAAATCCATGTACCAAAGAAGAAGAAGAAGAAGGGTATTTTTGCGGGATACAAAGTATCTCATATGGAGATTGATTGTAAGGAGAAGAAGGCTCCAAATATGACCCAACGAATATCTCTAGTGCAGTTGATCACTCTTTAGATCATGATGAAGAGTTAGTAGAATCAGAAGGGCCTGCCCAGAATCGTTGCAGTAACCAAGAAGAGACCAGTGTGGTTCCATGAAACTTTGCAAGATGCAACATTGATGAACCATATCATGGGGAGCAGATGGCTCCAAAGATTATACATACTCAAAGGGAGTCAAGATTCAGAGAGAGAATGGAGACTCAGAGACTTTCATATGGAAGAGAGAGATGTCTTCTAGGACAGACAGACAGGTGCCATGGCTTGAGAAGGCTAGATCGAAGCTTCAGAGACTTCGAGGAGATATGAGATCTTATGGGAAGATTCCCTTGCTTCAATAGACTTTTCTATAGTGATCGAGGAGGAAGCCAGTCAAAAGGACCGGGATACATATCTTTTCCTTGGTTCCAAGAATAGAAGGGAATTCAATGGTGACTTCCAAGTTGATCTACAAGATCAAGCATGTTGCAGATAAATAGCCTAGAGATGTACAAAGACTGATTTTTGTCCAGAGGATTCTCTCAGCAAAAGGGAGAAGACTATGACGAGACACTTGCTCCAGTATATTGCTATTGACGAACAAGTAGCATATATGTTGACCAAGCCTCTATCAGGGGCAATCTTGGAGTGGTCCAAATGCTTTTTCTCCAATAGTGAGAATTGATGTATTCCCCAGTAGCAAGATGTGATGTGATCCCTAGTAGTGGGAGCTACTCCAGCATAGTTTGGTACTCCAACGCAAGCTGGTATACTACCCCAACACAGGTTGGTACTCCAACGCAGGTTGATATGCTACCCCGACGCAGTTTGGTACTCTAATGCAGACTAATATGCTACCCCAGCACAGGTTGGTACTCCAACGTAGGTTGATATATTACCCCAGCATAGGTTGGTATGCTACTCCAACACAGGCTGGTATGTTACCCCAGTGCAGGTTGGTATGCTACTCCAATGTAGGATGGTATATTACCCCAACGCAGGCTGGTACGCTACTCCAACAAAGGCTGGTACGTTACTCCATGGAAAGTGCAGAACTTCTTATGATGGCTAATGTGCAACTATGATGGTGATACTTGTTACATGATTTGTTTGATCATATCATAGTCTGTGTGTCTATGGTAATGCTACATATATACTGGTCTGCAAGACCATGTGAGTCTTTCACATGACATGTGAGATGGATGGATGTGTTTGAGACCACTACATAAAGAACATCTTAGTTAATACCTCCCTAGCTAAGAGGGAGTGTTGATGTTTTGGTAGCTGTGAGAGGTATTAACCTTCACATGTAACCTATCACTTAGAATAGAATATTCTGGAAGCAAGTGAACTATTAAACAAATGTGTGGAAACCCTAGAAGATGAGTCGGCCTAGCAAAATAAATAATATTAGAATATTATCTTCCAGAAATACAAGTCGGCTCCACGGGAAAAAGATAACCAAAAAATATAATTACCAGAAAGTCAGGTCGACCCAGCCAGAAAATTCAGTGGACAAATTAATATAAATAGAGGACGTTTTAGCTCATTTGTACACCCAATCAGAGCACAAGTTTTGTGGAGAGATGTAGTTGATCATCTCTTAGTTTTGGTCTCTCTCTAGCGCTATCAAGTGATTCTCTTGGTGAAACTCTTGGTGATATTATTGCTAAGTATGGCGCAAGGTTGAGAGAGTAGTGCAGTTGCAGCTATTGCAGTTGTGTATGGCACTTATTATGTGGATATGGAGACACTCTCTCTTGTGTGCTACCATTAGAGAAGGAGCACTCTACTTGTATTGAGTTGTTGCTGCAGTTAGCAGCTAGGGTTTATCTATTGGTTCTGGAGTAGGATTGCCGAAATTATTCTAAGGTTAGTGTCCTTGGGGGTGGCATATGTGAATGCCTATGGTTGGGTGACAATGATGTGACATTGTCTATGGTTAAATGAGCATACCAAAATTTCAAAACCATGTTGGTTGGAAGTATCATTTGCGTCATTCTATTCGAGACTATAATCATCAATGTATTGTTTACTTACTTTGAAGTTGAATATTGAACTCTTTTTAATTATTGTTGTATTGGTTTTGAGTAACTCTTAAAGTTTTAAGTTCCCCAATAATTTGAAAATATCAGTTTTGAATTTTCATAAGGTTTGGTGGTGTTATTTCACTTCAAGAACTATCTCTAACTTTAATAGAAAATGGCATATCAATGTGATCTAAGTATCGTGACCATGCCAATTTGATTTGAATTATCATGGTCATGCCAATAATATTCATCAAATACATCATGTATAATATTCATCAAATACATCAATGTAATGTATAGAAAATGGCATATCAATGTGATCTAAGTATCGTGACCATGCCAATTTGATTTGAATTATCATGGTCATGCCAATAATATTCATCAAATACATCATGTATAATATTCATCAAATACATCATGTTTGTGAACAACTATGACCTCCTCTTCTAATTCAAGGAGTCAATATGCCTTAAACGCTTCTATGTAATGTATAAAAATACATTTCTTGCTATTATCCTCAAGGTTATATGTTCCTTTTTCAAAATATGAACGTAGAAATTCCACCCAACCACTCTAAATGAACATGGTTTCTTACCCCTGTATGCTTCTATGATTATGATGTTTGTGATATATTTTTGTTGGAACTATGTCAATAATATATATTTGGTATGAATTTCTTTAATTAAAAATCATTTGAGAGGATTTAGATTTGAGTGTGTTTCACTCCCTATTTACATTAATTTTCTTCTTCTTTAGCACACCACTTTGGTTGGGAGTATGTGAATAAGTTATTTATTTTGAATTCCATGAAATTTGTAGTAATAATATAAGTTTTTAGACTTTTAATTTTCACTAAGTTCTTAGACTTTTAATTTTCACTACCATCAAATTTTGGGAATCTTGATTTTGTTTTTAGTTTGCTTTATAATTATATCTTTTAAGCCTTCGAATGTATGAACTTTCTTTAATTTTTATTTGAAAAATTATATCCATACTTTGACTTTGTTTACGCGTAGCTTACAAAGGTTGGAATTTGATGGTTAAAATTCACATTGATGGAAATTTTGGCCATAGGATACGATCTAAAATTTTAGCTTCCTATCACAAGCATAGAAAATGCAATCAAATGCATTTGAAGATAAAGTTAAAACCATCAAAATGATAGGCATAGCTCCTTCACAAATTCCAACATTGTATCTTAGTGTTTCAAAAAAAAATTATGGTTTCGTACCAAGTCAATCGATTTCACTCAAATAGCCCATGTCAATTAATTGTTGGAAAAATCAAATAAATAGAGGTTCAATGAAGGAAGGTTTTTTTAACCTAAGCATGGTACTGATTATTATAGAGGTTTAGAGAATTGAAAATTTGTATGGATCCCAATGAATAAGGAACAAGATTGTTTAGTTTATTTTCAGTGAGGTTTATTTTAGTGAGACCATTGTAGATCCCTAATGTGTAAGGTATGAAACCAAAGAGCATGTTATGATACTAGAGCATATTGTTTAATAAGCTTAAGTCTCTAATTTTATTTGGCAATTCATCAAAGATGTTAATTTCATTCGGCAATTCACCAAAGATGCCATTATTTCTAGCATTTATTCTAGACAATAATAATTTCTACCCAATTTCTTGATGGAAGCTTCCTAAGAACTAATCGCTTTTTATGATGAAAATAGATTTTTTGCATTTATGTTTTCTTGATTCATTTCACCCTCAAAATTGTTGAAGATCAAATTAATTATGGTGGAATTAGGTAATCCCCAAAGACGAGGTGGTACCCTACCACTCAAAATATTATTTCTTAATCGAAAGTGTTCAAGCTTAAACAATCCCTATATGATTTGGGAATCTCACATGTAATTAAATTTTGCAGAACAAAATAGAACAATTTACCTCTTTATAGATATCTATATCTAGGTGGAACATACCAGTGAACCCATTATCCAATATTTATATGGTATTGAAATCAAACAAACTACCAAGGCTTTGAGGTAATGGGCCAATGAAATTGTCCCTATACATAGATAATTTTCTATGATACCATAACTTGCCAAACTATTTGGATATTTTCCTATAAAATGTCCAAAATGGAGTTAAAGAGATACCAAGTTTTTCAATATTGCAAGCTCAGAGAAGTCCCATTGAGCGAGTATTAGAAGCACAAAAGTACCTCAAGGATATGAGGTTTCTAAAGCTTAAATGGATATCTCTTGTAATATGGATATGAGGTTTCTAAAGCTTAAATGGATATCTCTTGTAATATAACCATAATAGAGTTCCAATTGATATGGTTTCATAAGCCTTATGATTCCTTTTGGTACAATTCATGTTAAAAAATTGTATATTACCACGAGTTTCTCATTTGGGTTGCTAATGCATGATATAAAATATCAAGAAAACACCAAACCTAGCCTAATTCTCGATTTATGGCCATATCTAGACAATATCTTGGATGAATCCTTAGATATATGAATCTTGTAAGAATGAGACTGAAGCAGTGTATTAATATCTAAAGAACTCCATTACAACCCACACTACCCAATGCAAATAATTGATTAAATACTAGGAGCTAAATATCATCCACTTAGCATTCGATCCTAATCCTCCAAATAGTTGTTGGCATGATTTTCTCTTTTTGTTTTTTCATTAATTAAAAGGGAGAAATATATAAAGGAACTTGTAGTGTACCCGACCACCTCAGTGCCTGTTGGGATGGTGGGGTACTGGGAAATTTCTAAATTTCCCTCTGAAATTACCCATAAATTCTCAATTATGTACTGATAACATATTATCACTTATCACATGGTTTAATTAAACATGTAGATTCATGCAAAACACATTAACAATTCACGAATGCATATATATACACAGATTAAATTATTTTATAAGCATACAACAAATTAACATATAATTATACAGTGTAACAATAAAGACACATGGAACTTATCTTTTATGAAAGAATCAATTGGTTGTAGACCTACAATGTTTCACCCAACCATAGATCTCACTGCTCATAAACTCAGCAGCGGATCACCCCCAAACTAGGGCTATGAATCCACCAAAGCAAAGGATTCCTAAGCCAACCATGGTCCACAATCAGTACTAACATGGTCTAGGTCAAAGTACCAAACCTCAACAACACTCCAACCTACAGTCTCTCATTCACCATCAGCCCACACAACCTAAGGTAGTGTGCCCCATTCTCCATACCACAGTCCCTCGAGTTACACCCCTACCCTTCTAGAGCTCCAACACAGGTCGACCAAGAAGTCTCAGAGCACTGCAACTCCAAGAGTTCTCGCTTCCCTTAGAGGTATCCAAGTACCCTCCATTCCTCATACCAGGGAACCTGTCCCCACACTTCCCCTTCCAGGGCTCCAGCCTTCCCCAAGGCAACCCAAGGAGAAGTCTACACACACTCAGGTCCACCCATGATCCATGGGTAAACTCCATAGTCTGGGTCACCATATTTCCTCAAATCCACTTCTCTAGCCAACCTCCTAAGAAGAAAATGAATAAAATTGAGAATTAAACCAAATCCCCCCTTTTTAAATATGTATGTTCCTTTTTAAATTATATTATTATATAATATAATAATATAAAGGGTTATATTATTATATAGTATAATAATATAAAGGCTTAGAGAATTATTATACTATATTTTCTTAGACTCTTTGGCTTAAGCTTCCTTTAGTACCCAACCCTTATCCCCCTTTCTCACTCGTGGAGTCTTAGCCCCCCATACTCTTTCGTCCTTTGGTCTGCAACCCTGATGTTATTTTAATAATTAGTGCATACGTACATTTTATAGTGCAATCCCTCTAGCCTTTGATCATCTTTACAGGTGCTTCAGCCCGAACATACCGGCTCACCAGCCTAATTATCATATATAGGCACTCTTGCCCGATCATACCGGCTCACCAGTCTAAGTATCATATGTACAATATATTTACAATCTGGAGATCAATCCGGGGTATTACATTCCCCTCCCCCTTATTTATGCATTGTCCTCAGTGCATCTATATAGACCTGTACAATAAGAGTTCGTCAAAATTCTACAACAATTGCTTTGATCTATTTGTACAATATGTGTCCCTGCTGGACCTGGAAGTTCTCTTCTTGCTCCATCTTTCTTGATAGCCAAAACCGACATAATCATCATCTTACCTATAAGTAAAACACAAGAATAAAATAATTAGCACATGCAATCAACAAATTCATGTACACTCTAATAAATAGTTTAACCGATAGCATAAAGTTGCGGATGAATGTTCAGAAACCCAAAACTAAGTGTATGCAAAAGTTGGCATAGGTTGCTACATGATCTCTCTATCCAATACTAAATAGGGGTGTTATAACCACTGCTAGGCCACAAAATATCTCCTTGTCTTCCTACCAACTCTCAAACTTCTCCTTTGATGCCACATTAGAGTACATTATGCGGTTCAAATTTCTGTTGTTGAATATCTGATTTGAGGACTATATTAGATAGCTGAGTTTTTTTCACAGGAATATAATCTACAGTTTTATCCCGAGTAAAATATGTATTCCATAGGCTGCCAATATGTGCCATATCCTTTGACCTTAAACTTCATAAGAACGTTTCTCACCCTTCGTGGAACACAAAGGATAGATTCAGACAGCTCCTTAAAGATATAAATATAATCAAAGCCCATTTATGTATTCTCCAGTGTTCCAACAAAGTCGATTTCGTTTCTGCTAAGCACAACAGATTGGTCTTAATCTAATATTGTTTTGAGCCAGCATTGTTTTATGTTAATAAGTAAATTCCCATGCATCAATGACAGAACAAAAGAGAGATTTCTACTCTCTAACAGACCGCCCTCGAGTGCTCCAACACAAGTTGCTATTTGACCCTGACCCTGTCTCTCAAGATCAACAACACAGGAGTCCACTGTGGGACCAAGGTTTACAAATCTTTGCAAAACTTCCACATACGAACTTCTAGCATGGAGTTGGAGATGCAGTTTTATAAGCTATGGATCTCCATAGCTCAACCCTGCATACACAAAGCCATTATCTAAAGAAGCAATAGTTGAAGCTGCACGTGTCTCTCTTATTCTGGCACATCCCACTAGTGTCTTTCCAGGAGACATCGGGTCATTAGCATGACATCCCTTATCCAGAGTCGCTAAGACCGTATTCTTAATGCAACTTGCTACATCTTCCTCACCAAAGCCATACTTCAAAAGCATTGTTGCACTGAGAACCATGGCCAGAGGATTTGCTTTGTCCTGGCCAGCAATATTCGGAACCAAACCATACACAGGTTCCAAAAGTCTTGGCT
>JASDQU010320147.1:0-11955 GCA_032191745.1 Picea mariana
TGAATGTATAATGATGTTTATTTATACCATTTATTTCACTTCATTTTAACATTAGGGTCGACCTGATACTTTCTTATTTTGTAATTCTTTTCTTTAATTATCTTCAGGGCCTACATGTACTTTCTTCTTCAATTCACTTTGTCATCTTCAAAAATTCATTTCTCCTCAACCATGAGGATCCACATAATGTGCCACATACCACCAGAAACAACATGATGTATATTATCCATTCATGGGTGTTGTATATGTATGTTCATTGTCCTTCATGTCAAAATACATTTATCAATCTTGCGGTCCAAAACCCATGACTAGGGTTGACATCAATGACAACAACCAATCTTCCAACAATCACTGCCTGAAACAGGTGTACTGTTATTAATGAAACATTGGAGAAAAAATCCTCGGAATGGGCCCATAACGCTATTGATTTGTTGAATTGTGTGCCCAGTGCAGATCTTCAGACCATTAGGGTAAATGACAAAATTGCACTGATCATTTGGGCTAGGAGGATCATCGCTAAACACAATTTGCTCAAATCTGTTCAAACCAATGCTGTGCAAATAGAACAAAGCATACAATATTTTAGAGATACATTTGAGCAATTCTTTATCAAGGGCCTCCCACCATTTTGGGATTGTAAAGGGAAATTATACAATCAAGAGGAATACAATTCTCTCCTCACTCAGTGCAGAATGGATCATTCAAAATTTGAAGGCCTGGAAGAGAACCTGAAGGGGCCTAGTTTCATGGAATATTTGGCTGTAGACATTGAGATTTTGAATCAGTTCAAGGCAGTGAAGACCGGGTTGCCAACTATGTCTTACGCTACCTGCATTGACCTGGAGATTCTGATAAAGGAGAGAATTGTATTCCTCTTGATTGTATAATTTCCCTTTACAATCCCAAAATGGTGGGAGGCCCTTGATAAAGAATTGCTCAAATGTNAAAACAAAATGCAGTTTTCCAGGGACCAGTAAGTAACCTCCAGGTGTCACCAAACTGGAAAGTTTGATAGGGAAACACAACAAGACAAATGGCACAAAGGAAGCCAAGCAGTCAGAGAGATTCATCCCTAGTCTACAAAATGTTTTTTGTTTAATCATTGTAAATCAGTTCATATCCTGAGACTGTCAGTTGAAATTATTATAGTCAGTTTTAGAAGCTGAAACATTTTGGTTTCAGCCATTGTAATCGAATTGTATAAGTACTAGAAATTATGAATGAATTAATGTTTGTAGAAGTGCAAGTGCACCCTTTTGTTGCTTATAAAATCTATTGTAATTTTCTAGAGCCGAATTGAATATACATGCAGAAGCTTTTGAAGTCTCTATGAAAAGATTCTAATGGTGGTAATATGAGTTTTGTCTTCTCTCATCGTATGTATTTCCTATGATTATTTATTTCCATTTGCACTGTCTGATATTTAAATTGGATAGTTAAATGCTCAAAATTCATCTTGTCATGCTCTCGGCTTAAGAAATTTAAACTATGTGAATTTCCTCTTAACTAATTTAGAATTCATTTCAGTAATGATATGATACAGTTATTTGTTTTCTCTTTCTTCTTACACCCTGCTTAAACTCAATTAATAACTCAGATTCATTGCCTCATTTAGCCTTTATCCTCTGGAGAGTTATACCATCTAGACATTGTTTTCCTTCACTTTCAGAATTTCGACTCCATATCCCTAAGAGTCCCTCCCCTTCTTTGCCAACAAAATTTATAAAAACCCCCAAAACAATATGAATCTAGCCATTGATTTCCAAAGATATACCAAGTGATATGAGAGAGCCCTCTCTGAGTTGAGCAGGCTAGTTCCCAGCTCTAAAGTAGGTTGAAACAGTTACCTCTGTTGTTTGTCTATTAGCCGAACAAAATTTACAGAGTGCTAACAGGTGGTAGACCTGGTATCTCTCAAAATACATATGCATACTCCTGTAACATTGGAAAGTCCTTGATATTTGGGATTATGTACTCCCCTAGCTCCTCCACATCAGTTGCATACAACTAAAACCCTTTCCTAAAGCATCTCTTCAATTGTAAGGATGAAATCTCCCTTATGTAAATGGATTTGGGAATGACTTTCACTATTCTCTGCTTTCCTTAATCAAAACAAGTGAAAGTCTTATTATGATAATCTAAGATAGCATTATGTGCATCAAACCAGTCCATTCAAATAAAAAAATCATATGATTCAAGTGGTATTATGTCCAGGTATGCAATAGTGTTAACACCATACATATTTGATGGGCAACCTTTGACAATCTCATTAATTTTCTTTTTAGTTCTAGTAGATAATTTGAACCAACTAAGATTTCTTATACTTCTTTTCAAATGAAATATTTCAACCAAATCAACAACAATTTAACTATGTCTTTCTCCTGAATCAATCAAAATTGCAATAGGTTGATTGGTAATCTTATTTTCAATCTCAACCATGTGATATTGATGGCATGTATATCGATTTCCTAGTGAAACGTATAATATTGGGACATTATGGACCATATCTTCAACTATAGTTGCTTCTTGTATATTGTGTATGTTACTCATTGTACCTTTATTTTGAGGGAAATATGTATACAAATATTTTTATTCACATCCTCAACATTTTATTGGTTGTCTTACCCTTTTTCCTAAGGATTCTACCATATTAGATCCACTTTGAACTAGTTGGCTCTGTTGATATAAGTTATGATTGTTTTTGAAGAAAGGAGGTTGAAATCCCTTCTTTCTTTGATATTTCTTGTCCTTTTTCTTATCTCTCCAAGACTGCAGAAAATAGACTTTTCCTTTTCTCTAGTCATATCAATATTTTTCCTTCTTGATTGTTTCTTCAATAGTCTTAGATTGATCAAAGAAAATTTTATCTTTGTAGAATGCTTAGGAACCTCAATATCTTTTCCTTCTCATATTTAATATAGCTAACCTCAATATCTTTTCCTTCTCATATTTAATATAGCTAACATACTTCAACAACTAAAAAAATTGTTTTCATATTCTTCGATAGTCATATTTATCAAGTTGAGTTTGAAAAATTCCTGCATCTTCTTATCATAGTAGTGCTCAGAAAGATTCTACTACTAGAAATGCTTCCAATAAATTCTGCTCTCATCGATGTGCTTAACTTGCATCAATTGGTCCCACCAAATAAAATATTTCCTATATAGATTGTATATAGCAATTTTGGCTTCTAGATTGGATGAATAGTTACATAGTTGAAATCACTTCCTTTTTACTAGTGACCAAACTTTAGTATCCTCTCTCATCTTGTTTACCATCAAAATTTGGTGGCTTGCTCTTCTTAAACTCTCCTTGCAATTGTTTTTTTCCCATACCTTCTCCTTTGTTGTCTGAATGACGACACTTTTGGGCTACTCTATGATTCTTCAAATGCATATGGATTCCTTAGTGAATGCGCTCATGAGTATTGATGCCTTCATGTTTGGGTAGCACTTGAGTGATTGGATCTTCCATGGTTTTCTCTTCTTGAATGGTTGCCTCATACCTTGAGTGTAATCCATTCTTCATTTTCTTTTGCAAATGATTAAAGATCTATATTAGTTGAGTGTTCTGTTGATTTTTCTCCTCTTGAGCTTTCAACACCTCTCATTATCTTACAACTTTCCACCTCTATATTGAAGTTCCTTATATTTCTACAAGCACTAATGACTCCATTCTCTTTCTCTGCTCATTAGATTATGTCTCTTCTACACTAATATTCAGGCCTCTAATTTATTCTTTGTATATGTCAGGTATTTGTCCATCTTCCATGTCTCTTCATTTGTAACTCTAGCTCTATAAGAAGTTTTCATACCAATAAAACTATTTGATACATCTCAATTTTTGGTATGTAGCATTTTCTTTCAAATGTTGGTAATTATGCACTCATCGGTTTTATCAAATCAAGGCTACCACCCTCTTTCTTCTCAAGTTATAAAGAATTCTAAAGCACTTTTCCAATATTCAAGCCATAAAAATTATTCTCTTATGAAATATCCTTCCCATGGCTACATCCATACCCAAATTGAACTTATATCTTTATACAATCATTTTTCCTGATCGACATTTTGTCAAACACTTCGCCTACAAACTACATTTTCCAAAAATAATTAGAGAGTTAAMTCTGAGATTCAAACATCTCTTCATTTATGCCTCCATAATCTAAMCAATAAAACTATTTGATACATMTYTGTAGCTCTKACTCTGTAAGAAGTGTGCWTACCAAYAAAACTATTTGATACATCTCAATTTTGGGTATGTAGCATTTTCTTTCAAATGTTGGTAATTATGCACTCATCAGTTTTATCATATCAAGGCTACCACCCTCTTTCTTCTCAAGTTCTAAAGAATTCTAAAGAACTTTTCCAATATTCAAGCCATCAAATTATTCTCTTATGAAATAGCCTTCCCATGACTACATCCATACCCAAATTGAACTTATATCTCTATACAATAATTTCTCCTGATCGACATTTTGTCAAACACTTAGCCTACAAACTACATTTTAAAAAATCTCTTCATTTATGCCTCTATAAGATAACCAAATACTCTAACAACATTCCAAGTTAGTAATTACAACATTCAATTAAACATTCACAAGCTTCAAACACTATTTTCCCCAATTATTCTCATGGAGAAGTTTTGTCAAACATTTTTCACACAAACTACAATTTATTCATATACCATTTTTTCTAGCTCATACAACCTCGATGCTATAACCAATATCTTTAATACCATTATTTTACATACCCAATACCCTCTATTCACTTAGAGCATATGTGTTATTTTCTTAACCACCCAATTTCACCCTATTTTTTTTTTTTTACCATATCTCAATGTATTATTAATAACTAACTACTATATGAAGGCATGATAGTATAGATTTAAGAAACATAGTAAAACTATTCAATTATCTATGGGACTATAGTTATAAATGAAGAATAACACAAGTAGTCAGAACTAAAAAAACTAGAAATTGACACAACCACATAAACTATAAAAATTCAATATTAATTCAACACACTTCACAGATACATTTATGATCACTTATTTATTTGGAAATTGTCCACCAACTGGTTGCAAAAGAGGGACATTCCACCTAACCACATGCTCCTTGTTGCACTAGTTCCCTCTACAACAGATACCACCTCCGAGTTGAAGCTATGAATCCACAAGAGAAAACTCTTCATATGGTTGGATATAGTTTATCTTCTTATGACCCAATTTCCAAGTTCATAATCCATAACTATGCCTACAAAAATCCCAATCCATAGCTCTCTTCCCCATCAATTTGCAGAACACAAGGAATGTGATCCCCTTCTCTGCTCAATAGTCCATCAGACTACCCCACTTCCTTCTAGGGCTTTAACACAGGTTGGCCAGAAAATCTCACTGCTGGGATTCTGGGGATTATCAATTTTAGCGAATTTGTCAATGAAAATAGTTAAAAACCATAATTATCACATAATTAGTGGTTGGGACTTCCCATAATTTGAGTGCAGCATACCCAGGGTAGTTCGTAGGGTAATTCAAGTTTCTGATAAGTCAGGGTCTTTGTTAATTTGTATGTCATGTAGACATTCAAACTCTCTTCCAATTCCTTTGACCCCCAATAATAATTCACTTGCATGGAAAAAAGGTAAAGTGTTAAGTTGCATGGCATGAAGGAGCCACATATCTCTATAGAGACTCATGTACCTCCTTCATGCACTAACCCCCCATAGCTTAATAAAAAAATTATTAGCTAATAATTAAGGAACATAATGAAGTTTTACAAAGACTTTGGGTTAAAACCCTTACTAAGGTCATTTTCCTTAGCCTACTAAAGCTTGCTTGTATTTCCCCTCCACCACTAATACATAGAAAAGTGTGCAAGTTAAAAGTCTTGTAGGACAAATCAAAGTTCTTGAGACCTTTGACAACCTCTAAAAATGGAAAGGTGTTTTCTCCAATGTGTAATCAACTCATCCTTATCCAAGTTGACCTTGTCAACTCCCCAAGAATGGTACAAGGTGGTTACAACTCATTAAATCATGTGTAATTGGATAGATTCAATAAAGATAAACCTTATCCACTCACCAAGTCACTAAGAAGCCAAACTAATTCCAAGACCAAGGATGATTTGACGATGATCTGACTTAATATATGTGCCAAAGAAGGGTTTTGTTCCAACAAAGTGTTGTACCATGTAATATAAATTTGTACTCCCTAGAAAATCCCCACCATGGTACCAAGATAATAATCCAACTTTAGGCTCAACCTAAGCATGAATCTAAGGTGCACCACCACCAAGGATCTAATAGACATCAACATTACATCATTAAGCCTGAAAAAATAGATCATCATGTAAAAAGATGCAGTAACCCCTCTCTAACTCAAACTTAGAAAATAATACACACTAATAAGGGTACGTACAACATCAAGTACAAATCCTTCCTAGGTGATGTATAATATTACGATGTTATATCTGTTGGGTATGTGTTATATTCTTTGCAAGACTAGTCATAGTGTTTTCTATGTTGTGTTGGGTGCACAGGGGGGTTTGAGGGGAGGCCTCTAACCCCCCCAAGAAATTATTTTTTCCTTGTTTTTTGTGCCACCTCGATTTTTGTGTCCATTGTTGGACAATTTTTCAGCACATGGTTTTTGTCGATGGTTTTCTATTTCTAGTTAAGGAATTAGGTTTTTTGACTAATCTAGATTATAGGGTTAGGGTTTTGCATGTCGTTGACTTCTATATTGTATATTGTTTGAGTTTCCAGGGAACTCCTATATTGTATATTGTTTGGGTTTTGAGGGGAAAAATCTATGTGTAATGTGTGTATTTTCCATTGTATCTTTTTTGTTCTTTTATTGAAAATCTATTTGCAATAAAATATTGTACAAGGTTAAAATCTACAATATCACCTAAGACAATCCCACAAAGGAAACTATATCACCACACCACATCCAACACCATAGGAAAGAGAATCACCAAAGTTGCTAGCTTTAAGTATGTCCTCACCACAAATTCAACAAAAGGGGACCATGTAGAACTGTTAGAATAATGATTCATTTATCATATTCTAGATGTAATTGTTATTGTTATTTGTTATGTCTAGAAAGTATAATTAAGGTTAGGAAACATATTTGAGAGATTCATGGAGAGATTATTGGAGAGATTGTTGAGAGATTGTAGGAAAAGATGATTTCCCGTAACATCTTCTCTCATTGTATTTATTCATGCTTTGGTAATGAGAAAGTTTGAGTTGAGTATTCATTGTTATTGTTTAATTGCTCCATTATTATGTTGGTGTATTTCTTCATTTGGTATCAGAGCAAGAGCGCAAAGATAGGAAGTTGTGACTGAGAGTTGATTATGAGGGAGAGGAGGTGCAACTGGTGATTTCACCATGTACGGCCTTGCCGATTGGAGCGAGTAGATTACAGCGTCTTTCTTCATTTTGCATGTTGTCTATCGATGGAATCTAACCCACACAGACTCCAAGCAACTAGTAACTATGTGCATCGTAGATATTAGTTGAAGAGTAGATATTTTTTTTATATAACTCTATGTGTAGCGTATAGAGTCCCTGCGCATCGAGCAATGATCACATGGTTATCTGGTATCGTTTTCCTCCATATATTTTCTTTGATGGATTGAGTGACCATATTCAATAGCTGATTTGAGGTCTAGTCGAACGATCTAATGAAAGATTTTTTAGATTGATGATGGAGTGGAATTAGCAAAGGAATGAGAATTTGGGTATGTGTGGATACCTTTGGTATACAAGATCTAGTTAGGTGCCAAATACAAGAATGATTAACTACTAAATTCATAGAGGCCATGAGAAGAACCAGTGATGTGTACAGAACATTACCATATGAAACATTGTATGATTTCCAAAGAAAACGAGAAGACTCAAACTTCAACCTCAAATACTGTGATTTTTTGGTGTTGATTTTTCAATAGTCAAGGTTAAGCATGAAGTTCATTCCATTTTTATCATTTAACCATACACATAAATGTTGCAGCAACCAAGATCACAAGAATAAGCACCATGCACAAGAACACAAGAAGTATCGTGGGAAACCCTTCTCAATAAGGGAAGAAAACCCATCCAAATGCTTTGCTATATTCCTGAAGAGAAAGACCTTCACCACCAAGATAAAACCTAGCACACAAGAGGGTGCTCAAAACCTAGAAGACTAGCGCCCAAGAGAGGTGTGAACTTTTCCCAAGAAGGTGTACTTGCTTAAATTTCCAAACTCACTTGAAAGATGTAATTCCTCAATGGATAATTTACCTTTACTTATACTAACCTAAACCTGTCAACAAAAGTGTCTATTGGCACAACAAGGTCAACCTCACTAGCTTATAATATAATTAATATTAACTAGATTAATTATCTTTTATATTAATTACTAGTCACATTAAGGTGGGGTCGGCCTGTACCCTTTACATTACAATTAGGGTTATAGGTAGGTCTGACTCTTGAACAATATAGCAAGGGATATGATACAACCACTAGTGCTCATCCACTAGGGGCACATCCATAGGGATGTCCATATCTATGGCTCACTGCATTACATAGAAGAACCAATTCTTCACATGTTCACATGTGCTCGTCCATAGGCACGTCCACTAAAGAGATCTTCTTTCCCACTGCATCACAAAAAAGAGTTATCTAGAGTTTCTCGTCAACTCTGCTACTCAGAGGAGGCTAATACATCATATTCATTTATGTTCTCATGACGATGCACCCAACACTTTGGGATTTCACACATTCACCTTGTGCTCAGCCACAGGCACGCCCAACTCAGAAGATCGTCTTTCCCACATGATAATCATCTAGAGTTCTTCTCAACTCTCTGAATGGAGGAGGTCATCTCTACGTTCCAGCTTTGTCTCAGATAGGAACCACACACCCTCTTCAGGGGATTTCTCTTAGGTTTGTAAGTTGGAGAATATCTCACATGGATGCAATGATCCACATCTCACAGGTTTGTAAGTTGGAGAATGTCCCACATAGCTATAACCATAAACACTCCCNCTCACAAGGATGTACTCTAAATTGTATCTTGGTTGGAGTCATCAATACTCCCTCTCAACTAGGGAGGCACCCTTCACCAAGTTAGTTTGGTGAAGATGTTTGCAATCTTCTCATGTATAGGAAGGTGTTGATTTTCCTCTGCATCATATGTCTGATATAAGAAATTTTGATATCATCATGTTTTGATCCATCAGGAAACATTGGGTTCTTAAGGAGCTTTATACATGGCTCTTGGTTATCATCACAGGGTCCATCTCATGATCAAGAAAATCTTTCAAAATCTTGTGAATCCATACTTCTTCGCACACTCAATGGTACATACTATGCTTCTGTGGTATTCAAGTCCATAAAGATTTTGTTTCCTGCTGCATCAGGAAACGATGGAAAACTTTTTGGTAGAACATCAACTGGATGTGATCTTCTGGTCCACTGTACTTTCTTCTTATTCAGAATCAACATATCCTGCAAACTCAAGCTTATTATGGAGGCATATCTCAGGACATATCCAACTTTGCTTCATGTTTTGTTGTTTTCTAGTGACTCTATCTATGTTGACTCATGGAATGACTAGGCACATTCACTGCATGGCATGAATCAAGTCTGGTGTTAACCAGATACATCAGTGATCCAATTAGTTGTGGATCATGTTGGCATGTTTACAGGCATAGTTTCTTTTCATTGATGGCAAGAACACCAACAATTATGATATGTTTACAGGCAGAGTGCGCTTGTCATTGATGGCAAGAACAATGATGGAAAAATGGAAAGAAAAGAAGAACAGTAGCAGCGATGGAAAACAAGAACAACGAATATGAGACCCACAGGAGAAGGTTCAGAGGCTGAAACCTTTGAATACTTAGAAAACCTTCTAAGTCAAAATAAATCGTAAGCTCACGAGGAGGAGTGACAGTGGTCATCAGATCAGTGTCCAGACAGGAGGAGCGCGCAGAGGAGAGCATATCTCAGTCATTGGATCTGAGCACGAAGGATCAACAATTGTTGGATCCAAAGATAAATGCACGAAGGTTAAGCCTTTGGATGAGCGTAGGAGAGAAGACTTGTCAAATTCACAAAGTTTTGAAGTAAGCAGGGACTGTCCATCATCAAGACTGACAGCTAGCACATGATCCACAACTTCAAAGAAAATCACTTCGAGATTTTCTCAGTTTGAGATTTGAAATCCCTGAAGCGTGGAGACCCAGAGAGCCAAAATACATCCTTGACCTTCGGATCATTTGAAGTAGATCACAGTCGTTAGATCGTCCGAAGAAGATCTCAAGCGTCAGATCGTCCGAAGTAAATCTGAGTCGTCTGATCTAGAAAAGACGTGGTGTAATCCTGTGGACTCCAGGTAAAGACCTGAAGTAAGCCTCAACCATCCGATCTAAGAGGACATGTGGCAGACCACATAAGCAAAGGGAATATGGGAGACCACGTCAGCAAGGATACGAGTCATCCGATATGAAAGATCACTTCAGTATCATTCTCATTCATTGATCATACTACAGTGAAAATTGAGACTTGAGAATTATGAAGTCCAAAGACGTGAAAGGATCGTAGCCATTGATTTGAAAAGGACATGCGTCAGTAGATTGTTAGCTCCGAAAGATTGAAGTATGGAGGAGAGAAGGGTTTGAGATTTGAAATATCTGAAGTCCGGAGACCCAAAGGAGATCTTGACCGTTGATCGAGAAAGGATCTGCAGAACAATCGATCTATAGGAGGATACATGTCAATAGATCATGAACTCCGGGTGGAAGCACCACGGAGAAATAAAAGTTTGAGAATCGAGACTCCTGAAGCTCGAAAGGAAAAATCAATCTTGTCCAACAATTTGGAGGGCCACATGTCACTTGGTCGTTAATACTAAGGATCGCACATGGATGGAGGAAAGAAGGAAGGAAAGGAAGATAGATCGAAGCCATTGATCGAAGCAGCACAGTCAAGATCGTGAGATCAACAGTCCTGTCACATTGCAGGGTCATAACATGCTCGGGTCTTAATTTTTCGTGAGTGGGCCACAATTGAAACCACGGTTTTGATGAAAGGGTACGTGGCAGCTCGAATTAAATTGTGGGGCAAAAAGAAGTTTAATTCAAACCACCTTTGTACATGCCCGCAATCATATGGTCACATGAGATCATTGCACAAGGTCATATCGAGAAACAGGAGCTAGAACTCACTAGACCGAGATCACTAAGCGCTCAGAAGTTAGGCCTATAGTCACAGCCGAGGTCACATCAATGAAATATTGGGGAAGGATCTAGCAATTCTAGGATCTAGTTTGGAGTTTCACGATTTGGGAAAATTGAGGTGACTCGCTGTAGAAATTTTGAGGTGTGAATTCACGAAGCACCTTTTGAATAGGCATTTGGTCACCACCGGTGGTCATGTGAAGGAAGGGGCTTAGAAAGAAAAGAAGCCAAAAACAATTGATTGTAGTTACCAGAGATGACGAAGAGTTGTGACTGCCGAGAAGCCAAAAGAATCTCAGGATAATTCCTGCTAGTGATGAACAGGTGTAGTATAACTGCCAGAGAATCCAAATAATTGGCATACCGGCCACTAATGATGAACAGACTCAGAATAACTGCCAAAGAAGATGAAGAGTTGCAATGATTATCACACACAGAACTTGGCGTAGAAAGACATGCAGAACAGAGGAGACGGAGAGCCTTTTCGATGGTGATGCATGTGGGGAGGATGATATGTAGTGAATAATCTGAAGGGGAGATCCATGGCTCAAAAAGAGCATGCAGAGGTAGCACAGAGAATAAAAGGCAAAAGAGAAGATGAATAGAATCATGTGTTGAGAGCAGGAAGAAAACAACAGAGCATAGAAGCTATATGATGCATATATGAGAGAAGAAGAGAAAGCTGAGGTGCGCATGCAGAAACCAAGCAGAAGAATAGAAAGCTCAAG
>JASDQU010320152.1:498-13183 GCA_032191745.1 Picea mariana
CTTTGGGGGGCTCTCTGTTACACATTATTTTTGTCATCCCTATGACCGTTAATGATGTAAACCTATATTTTGCCTTCAGAGGGGTCAGTGGCTTGAGTTCCTAAAGAGAGAAGGGAGAAGAACTTTTCCTGAGAAAAGAAGTTGCATTTTCCCTTGTAAAAACCCTATTAAAAAGGAAGTTCGCAGGTTGCTATATAGGTAGGGTGCGAGAATGCCTGATTCTCGCAGGTTGCACCATAGCTAGGGTGTGAGATGTTCGCAGGTTTCTCTATAGGCAGGGTGCGAGAATGCCTACATGTGGGAAAAACAAGTGTTTTCTTGAATCTTCTAGAAGGAGAAACTTCTATGGTGAGGTGGCATCCGAATGGTTTGGATCTTACTCGCTTTCATGATTTAGTGGGATCATCCTAACCTCCTCACCTTATCCTCTTCAACTTATAAAAGGAGAGGAGCTTTCATGGAGAATGGGTTCTTGAGCTTTGGTCAGCTTTGGAGCTTTTGCTAAGTTGGATTTGGCTTGGAATTATTAGCTTGGTTGGAGTGACTTTGAGATTTGCCTTTGTCAAGATAGATTGTGAATATTATCAAATCTATGCTCTCAAAATTCTTGAAGTGAAAGTGTGTGGGGAATGAAGGACATTTGGAAGGGACCTTACGACATCAAGGCCATGGTTGTAATCTCTCTTTCACATTTAATATGATACAGTAATATGATTCTTTCCTATAAAGCTTGTTGTGTTTTATTGTATGATTCCTTGATCACATACATAGGTTTATATTGATTTTATGCTATTTCTATCACTTTGGTTGCATTCTTTTGCAGGATCATCATTGTATGAGCATTGGAATGGAGCTAGGATGGCGATGGCAAGAGGAAGTGACATTTAAACGGTATGTCATCCATCCCTCTTTAGTTAGTAAATTCAATATCTAAAACTTAAGGAAAGCGTCATGTTCTGGTGTGTTTTGTTCTAGATCTAGGTGGATCTAGGGAGATCAGTTAGTGTCCGCACCTACTGATTAGTCCGATAACAACTAAGCCTATCAACATAAATTCAAAAGACCTGACCATGATTAAACTGTATGGATCAAGTCATTATTATTGCATGGGGCTTTTATTCATTTTCTTTTATGCCCTCTTTTATTCTTTTTCTTTTTTTTCTTTCTTTTCTTTTTCTTTCTTTTTGAAAATAATTTGCAAAGATAAAATATTATCTTCAACCAAACTACATCAAGAGTAAAAATTGCAGTCACCATTTGATCCTATGAAATAATGGGTTATAATAGTGGCTCCACATGGGGATGGTGCTCTCCTTGTGAGGTGCCAAGAATCTGTTTTCTGATGTCTGTAAAAATTTTCTCCCTTTCTTATTCTTCTTTTTGATTTGTTTTTGTTTTGAGAATTTTTTGGTGACACTGGTCAGTGGCTTAGGGCCTTCCCTGAGGGCTTCAACCATCTGATCAATATCACCATACACTATCTAAATGTAAAAGATAAATGGTATGCACAATGGAAAAGGGTTTGTGATATATTTATTGGGGTGGAAGATAATGCTTCAGCATCCTGTTATTCACAGGTCCACTTGGCAGGTCTGTTCCATCACTGTTCTTGAGAAGAAAAGCGTTATTTCCTCTAAATGCCTGAATAGTGTAAGGGCCTTTCCATAAGCTATCGAATTTTCCATTTTTTCCCTTATCCTCATTTCTAGCATCCCACTTTAGTACTAAGTCACCTAACTCAAAATCATATTCTTTGGTTCTTTTGTAAAAAATATTTTTGATTTTTTCCTGGATGACCTGAGTTTTGTTATATACTTCTTCCTTGGATTGCTGCAAATGAATCATCTGATTTATTCTCCTCTAAGAATCATTTGGTTCAGCTTGCATTTCTTGCAACAGTTTCATGACAGGGACTCCCAAGGAGGTAGGAAAAACTACTTCAGTGCCATAAAGAAACTAGTATGGAGACATACCAATCGATCTCTTGGTTGTAAGTCTATCATCCCAAAGTGAGAAAATGAGCTTATTAGGACATGACTTCTTGTTTTCTTGCAACATCTACTTAATGATATTCACCAGAGTTTTGTTGGAGGACTCAGCTAGCCCATTTCCCCGAGGGTAATAAGCTATGGAGTGTCCCAAAGTAATGTGATACTGGCTACAAAAGTCTATGATATTTTTGGATCGGAAGGCCGCTGCATTGTCAGTTATAATTTTTCTAGGACATCCAAAACAAGACAAAATATGATTTTCCAGAAATTTAATGATGATAGAGTCAGTAGCGTGCTTGCATGGTACATATTTGATCCACTTCTTGAAATAGTCCATGGCAGTGAGGATCCACCTGTGTTGGCTTGAAGAAGTTGGGCGTATCTCTCTGATGAAGTCTAAACCCCATTGCTAGAAAGGAGCTTCAACTAACATGGGTTTTAGAGGTAGAGGCAGAAGTTTATTTTTACCTTCGAACACTTGACATTTATGGCATGAAGTGACCTTTTGATGTACATCAACAAACAATGTGGGCTAGTAGAACCCAACTCTGAGGATCTTGTTAGCTGTGGTCTTCCAACTCAAATATCCACCACAGTCTCCTACATGAAAATCTTACAGAACCTTGTCAGCTTCATTCTTTAACAGGAAATTAAGCAATATACCTCCAAGATCTTTCCAATAAAGGTTTCCTTCTAGAATACAAAATTTCAATGCTTTCAATTTCAAAAATATGGCTTTAGTTTTATTTAGACCAGGGGGAGCTTGAAGATTATGCAAGAAAAATATGAGGTATGCATACCATGGAGAGCTTAGGAATACCTCTTTCACACTTGGAGTCACCTTCTCTCCCTGTTCATACACTGCATCCAAGAAATTAATATCTAAAACATGGAAATTAGACTTGGCCATTAAATTTGCTAGGCCCTGACCTTTGGTCAGTTTGGTAGGCTTAATATCTATATCATAATCCAGAATAATAGCAATCCACTTCCCTCTCCTGCCATCTGGATTGTCCTGAGTCAAGATATCCTTTACAACTGCATTTGGAACATAATCAATTGTGTGAGAATGGAGAATATAGACCCTGAAGTATTTTATGGATTTTACCAGAGAAAAATCTTTTTTCTCCATTATGTTATAGTTTAAAGTGACATCCCTCAAAGATTTGCTGAAAAAAGCTATGGGTTGTTCGTACTCTTCGTTTTTTTTTTCTGCAATAGCACTGTTACGATGGTGTGTTCAGAGGTGAAGAAGAAACGATAGAAGTCTTTGGTGTAGTCTGGACTGATTAGAACTGGAGCTCATGTGAGTGCATGTTTCACCTGTTCAAATGACTTCTTGGACTCGGTGTTCCATCTTATTTTGGTGTCTTTTTCAACATATTTGTGATGTTCCAAAGAATTTCAGCTAAGTTGGGTATGAACCTTTTCAGGAAGTTTATTTTTCCAATGAATTATTGTAACTCTTTGATGTCCCTAGGGTGTTCCACTTTCTGGATGGATTTTGTTCTGATGGGGTCTATTTTAATTCCATCCTTATAGATTAAGTGTCCCAATAGCTTTCCCTCCTCTAAACCAAAAAAGGGTATTTTTAGGATTCAATGAAATCTTGAACTTTTTGCACTTCTCAAACACTCGTCTGAGATGTTGTATATGTTCCTCATCAGATTTGGAGTTCACATCATCTAGATATATGACTATAAATCTCCCAAGCTCGTCCACAAAAGCAATGTCCATTGCTCTTTGGAAAGTGGCACCAGCGTTCATCAGACCAAAAGGAATTTTCACATACATGAAATTCCACCATGGTGTGGTGAATGTTGTCTTCTCTTGATCTTCTGGGTGGACAAGGTCTTGGTTGTAACCCGAGAAACCGTCTAGTAAGGATATCCTACTGGCTCCAACTAATTTTTGTAAAATGTGGTTCATTTTGGGAAGAGGATAATTGTCTTTAAGGGAGACTTTGTTCAGATTTCTGAAATCTATGCAAACTCTGATTTCACCATTTTTCTTCCTCGTAGGAACTAGGTTAGAAACCCATTTGGAAAATCTCAAGGGGACTATAATTTTTGCATTATACATCTTTTTTGTTTCTTTCTCTATCAGGGGAAGCAACTTGGGATTGATTCTCCTAATTTTTTGCCTGAAAGGTTTGTGTTCTTATTTTATTGGGATCCGATGTTGTATGATGCTTGTGTCATAAGATTTTAAGTCCTCATAACCCCAAGAAAACACATCAATATATTCCTTCAAAAGTTCAATGTATTTTCGTTTTTTCTCAGGGGGTAGAGATTTGGAAAGTTTTATCATCTTGGGTTTTTCTTCTGTTCATATGTTTCACTCTTCGACCTTTTTACCTTTAGCTTCAATTTTCGGTTTTTTGGCTACATCGTTAAAATCGAACAAGTCATCTAGTGGAACTAAACCTCTAGGTAAAACATTATTTTTCAACTGTAGAATACCAAAATCTATCTCATTTTCATGCAATTCATCTGCATCTACTTTATTTTCATTCAACTCTTCAGAATCTACTTTATTTACACTAACAATTTCAGAAACAGATTTATTTACATCATCAACATCATTCTCTAAATCTATATTGGTACATTGAACTCATTCTTACATTGTAGGAAGTCTTCAATTTGATCGTCATTCCCTAATACCTTCCAGTATTTGATGTTATCTGGAACGGTTGGTCTACACTTCACTTCCACCATGTATTTGTGAGTGGTACAGAAAGGTATTTTGCAGGTAGCTGCTGACGTAGCCAACCCGTCTGCTAATATGTTTTGTCCCCTAGGCATTACCTACAAATCGATTTCAGTAAAACATTGAAGAGAATCCAAAGAAACATTTCTATAGGCTGTAAGTCTAGGATGTTTAGTTGCATACTCACCTTTAATCTGCTTAATAATCAATTCATAATCACCCTTTACCATAATCTATTTAGCACCAACCTTCTTCATTGATTTCAGGCCGAGCATCAAAGCTTCGTACTCAGCTATGTTGTTAGTACATTGAAAGTTCAGTTTGTAAGAGTGGCTCTCTGAATATCTCGATCTGTGATTATGAAACCAAAATCCAGCTCTATCTCCTTTTTTACTTACCGCACCATCGAAATCCATGCTCCAAAAATCAGCTGGCAGTTCCTCACTTTCTTCGTTTGTAGTATTTCTTACCTCCATAATTTCTTTATATTATTTCTTATCAGGTGTACCATCCTCCAGCTGAGCGATTTGTTCATCCAGGTCACCATCATTGTACAGAATGAAAGAGTCCAAGTCAGAGTGTGTAGAGTACAGTGGGTAGTTGTGTCAATTTTCCTAACTGCTAACCATATACTTCATTAGAGTTTCTCTGTATAGTCTCCTTTGTTGCCCAAAAACTTGGATGGTAGCGTATGACATATCCCGCTGCAGGGTACCTTTCATCTTGGCTCCCCAAGATCTTGATAACAACATACCGTATTTTGGGGGAATGTCTATGACCACGATGTCCATCACCATAATTTTTGCTGGGATTTGAGCCAGGGTGATGCATAAGTCCTTAATCATCCCTATACACTTAACCTTTCTAGAGTCAAAAGAATGCAAATCCTTGTAGGGTCTGGTGACTTCGAGTCCTAGCTTTTCCATCACTGCTTTGGGCATCAGATTGTGTGAGGTGCCTGAATCCAGCATGGCATTGTGTAAAATCAATTCGTGTATTTTCAAGATGATATAGAAAGGGGAAACAATACCATTATCAGTTTGACCATCAACTTCGGGGCCCAAGAGGAGCTCAGGTTGATCGTCAGCAAGATTTACTATGTCTGATTGGTTTGCTGACCCAACATTCAAAGATTTTGTACCTATCTCTGGCTCAATGCTCAGAGCTTTAATTACCTACGACCTGTAAGCGTTCTTGCTCATCAGCTTAGAAAGGGGAATAGGGATCTTCAATTTAGCTAATTCCCCCTCAAGGATGAAAATAATGGAAGCTTTGTTTGAAATCTGCACTTCTGTTTTATCCATCAGAGTCCTATGGGTAGAAACACTGGGTTGACTATTTGACGAAACCTCAGTCTGATTTTCTCTTTGCAAAATTTTGGGAGTTCTTTTTGCAGAAGATTTAGCATTACTTCTCTCAGGGACCTTATTGGGAGAAATTTATGAGGTTTCATTGATCTCGACTGTATTCTTTTTTTCGNCTTCCTCATTTACCTTTGTTTGTGAGAGAAGAAAAAGATCGTGCTCCTCCTGAGTAAGAAAAATGGATTCATGATCATGAATTCCCATGAGGTTTATATGAGTCTCATCCAATTCTTTGATTATTTCCTCTCCTTCATCAATGTAATTTTCCTGGAGGGGTGGTCTAATCTCTTGATCAGGTCCCCTCTGTTCCCTTTGATCCCTGGGATCTCTTTGCTTGATCTGGGGAGGATTTCTTCTGAAGTTTGGATTTTGAATCTGAGGAGCGGCTTGGTTTTCCCTAGGTGGGTTCCTGTTAGCTATAGTAAGCCTCTCCATCATTCTCTCCATAGCTCTAGCTAGGGAATCTAGTTGGGCATCTAAAGAGGACGTGGAATTCTCTTCCTTAATCATGACCCTTCTTTATGTTCTCTTCCTGGCCATTTTGGCTAAGAGATTGGCTTCTATGCTTACGGAACTTTTTCTGCATGTCTTCCAGAGTAGCAGAATTTCTTTCTCTTAGTTTATATGACATTTCAGTGTCAAATCCATCCGGGAATTTTATCAATGCCAAACCTTGAGGTGGTTTGATATCAGATGGAATTGCATTGTACAGATTGTTGAAATGGGTGCAATAATATTGCACTATCTCTCCTTGGTTCCTTCTGATATTCTCATATTCTGGAAAGATCTGGAGAGGATTTTTCTTTACCTCCCATCTGTCAAGAAAAATCCGATGGAAAGCAGCAATGTCAGCTATGGAAGTGGCACGTAAGGTTTTGAACCACTTTTTAACTTCTCCAGTCATACTCTGTGCAAATAATCTCATATGCACATCAGCTTCATCTACTTCCTGCAAATCAAAGTAATCATTCATTTTGTCAACATGTTGTTGTGCATTCAGAGGACTAGTACCATCAAACTGAGGGAGTCTGGTTTGATAATCCTGAGGCATGGCATGTAAAGGAGAAACCAGCACCAATGGAGCATATCTCACTGCCATGATTGGTGGAGGAGGCTGGATAAGAACTTGTGTGATTGGAGGAGAGGTGACAAAAGCTATATATGATGAAGGGCTCGGAGGAACAAAATGAATTGGTTTAAATTTAACAGACGTTGTAGCAATAGTTAAGGAAGAAAGTTCGACTGACTGTTGAAAGTGAGCTTTGTCTAAATCTTGATCAAGATTCGCAACTAGATCTTCTAGCTTGTCAAATTCCTGGATAAATCGTTGATCAACGTCAGCTCTGGGAGAAAGTATTTCAGCAGTTCTGGGTTGAAGGATGGTTTGATTTAAAACTGTTTCGCTTACAAAGCTGTCAGATTTTGTTCTGAAAAGGATTTTTTTGAAAGATATGTCAAAATTGAGATCCTGAAGGGTGACAAGCTTCTCTAGAAGAGAAGGGGACCTATGAAGAGGACTTTGATTCCCGGAACCCTCTGTAGTGTTTTTCTTTCTGAGTAATTTTTTGGGATTGTCTACTATTGTTGCAGGTTCTGGATCTGGATGAGATCTAGTGAAAACTCTTTTAGGAGCCAAAATTTTAAATTTTTATTTTACTTTTAGAAACTTTTGACTAATATATACAAACTTTAACAACCTCTAAACATTATCTCTTTATAAGTTTAGAATTTATGATTCGTTCACAAATAAAGTTTTTTTTGTCTAGGGAAAAGAAATCGTAGGATGGAAAGTTTGTTCAGTTCCCCAGTATGGTCACCAATTATCTTATCACTCTGTAAATTCCCAGAGGTTGTCGTGTTGTAGAAGAAATTTACTAGAGGTAACTTTATCCAACCACTTCGAAACTGGGATCTATCCCTTCCAGTTTCAGAGAGGGATCTCTCTGTAAGATTTAACTTTGTATTAGATTGTAGATATTAGGATAGTTAAATAGATGAGACTGTGTCGTTTGCTTTTATAAAATGGATGAAATATTGTTTACGCATCCATTGGGCTATGGGGTCTGTTTTATAAAGTTCAAGATCAACAAACAAATTTTTATCAGGTGTTTTCATAGGGCAGGATAGTATAACTGATAGATCCTTTAGAATTAAAATGATCAATAGCAGAAAAGATGAGATAATCAATTATAACCAAGAAGCATTTAAGAATTTCTTAATCATAACATCAGAAGAAAAACACTTAGATCTTCAAAAGTCAGAAACAGAGTATACGAAGATAAATTCTGCAACTTTCGCTACTTTTAAATGATCAGATTGAGAAAACAAAAATGATTACTATGAGAGATAAACATTCAACAAAGAGGAGTAAACTTCACCAACATCTAACACATAGGAATCCTGTGAAATGTCCCTTTTATTACTGGTAGATCTCTTGAGAAAATCACAGTGCTTACATCTTTCTAGGGTGTAAAGATCAACCCTCAATACTTAGAAGTTTGAAGTATTTAGAACAAAAATTACAAACGACCCTGTCCTTAATGATCAGGACGTGGCAGATTCTAAATCTAATTAACTAGATAACATGATACAAAAATATAGGAACTAATGATGATCTGTTGTATCCTTCATGTTGATTTTGGGGAAGGCCATTGGTGAATCATTCATGTGATTTTGACTACTCTTCTTGCTAACTCAGATGGTACACCTCATCTCTCATTAGATCAAATTACATAGATCCTCCCATCTTTGTTGATTGGGAATGTTGACCTTGAGCATTATTTGGTAGATCTCATCCATTTCTGTATATTTGGCAAAAGTCGGCTTGGTGATGAAAACATATTTGATTTTGTGCTGGATACTGAGGTCCAGCTACAGAGTCTCTAGAAATGTATTTCCTGTTATGCTACCCTGTATTCCTAAAAACTTGGAACTGTCCTTGGCCACTGTGGTGATCTTCTGCTTGTAGTCTGAAAGGGTCATCAGCTTGTCATTTAGCACTAATAAACTAGGAAGACCTTTCTTTTGAAAAAACTCAATTTTGTTGAAGAACCTCTGAACTCCGACATCCATGTTCTGGACTTTCTCCTCCAGCTGCAACATTAATACTCTTTTGGTCAGCACTCTTTTAACCTCGAGGATGGTTTATGTCCTATCTTCAATCTTCATGTCTTCCATCTCTTCCCTAGTCTTAGAATTCAGAAAATCGATGATTTCATTTGCTTATGTGGGCATCTTCCCAAGCTCGCCTTTTATCTTTTCGATGGCCTACTTTCTCCTCAACACCAGTTCATTGTTCAAACATAATTTGGACCATGGGTTAGATTTCATTTATGGATTTGGAGATATCCATCCAATTGTTCTCCTTGGCTTCTGCTAGTGTTTTGCCCACCACTGTTTGCTTTTGTAGCTATTGTATTTCCTGCTTGAGCTTTTATGATGCTTGCCTCTCAATGTTGTAGTTTGTTTGGTAAGAATACTTAAGCTCTCGGAGATTTTCTATCTCTTTGTTCAGTCTATTGATTTATGTTCCTTGTAGGGTCATCTCCTCCATTGATTTTGCTAGCTCTACAGATTTTTCCAGATCTTTCAGTGGGGTGGCTGATGGAAGTTATGTTGTGGTAGTTGTTGATGCTTTTACTGAGCTAACTCCTATGAGGGGAACTGCACTCAGTGCAATGACTCCCATGGGTGTTGATTGTTCCTTCTCCTTTACTAACCTTTCTAGTTCTGCTTCCATCTCTTTTATCTGTGCATTTTGTTCCATGATCAACTTTATCATCTCCTCCTTCTCACCTTCTGTCTCAGCCATCTCTTTGGCTTGTGAGTCTTCGGTAGCTGGTTGTTTTAGTTGTTTCCTCAAAGATGTTATGTCAGCGTTCTTTTTATTGAGAAAATCCTCAGCTGATTTCACATTTGAGGAGTCATACCCAATTTTGAGCACCAGTTCTTCTAAAGACTTGATCCTGTTATCTTTTGAAAAAGATGATATCTTCTCCAGCTTTAATTGTGTCTGAACATTGTTCAAAGAAACCTGTAATTTTGCAGTAGTAGTGGAAGCATTGGCCAACGTTGAGAAATCCATTTCCCCAGTCTGTTTGTGCAAATCCATCTGGTCAGTTGGATGTACCTGCTTGGCATCAAACTCAAGTATTGACCTTTTGTAATCAGTGATCTCTTTTGGGTGAGGCACCTATGCTTGCAGAAACGCCATGTGCATTCTCCCTTTTTTTGTATCAAAAGCAGAGAGTAATCTATGTTGTGTTGTTGATGTTTGCTTCCAGAACTGAGCATAGGTGTGATTTTTCAACATCTCGTTCTTCTTTTTTATTAGATTGTACTTTTAAAAAATATTCAACTTTGTATCGCTTGAGTTGGTTGGTTGATCAGTGAAGTGTCAGTTGGCTTCTTGGATGATGAATTAGATGTAATCTATTGGCTGCTTGAGAACAGTGGTGAACGATCTCCTTGCACGACTGTAGTGGACTGGGTTTCTTCTTCACCAGACTTGTCAGGTGTTTGATTGGTTTTTGGCATTTTCTTGTACACCTCGAAATCCTCTACAGACACCTCAGTGACTGAAGGTGAGATGTATTTTCTAGGTCTTTTCTCCTTTGGTACCTTTGGAGTAGTGGTTTTTGAAATCATGGCTGAAGGAGATTAATGTTCAGTGTCCTCCAGAGTGTTCACCTCCCACTCTGTCTGGTTCGCAAATTTCTCGATCTCTGGTTTGAGTGCATGAGCATATGGGGAATTTTTATTCATCTATATCATCTCTACAATAATCCCACACAGATAATAGTGCCAAAGGAAACTAGTGCTAAACTTCATCTCCTTCAGTAGCTTATCTGCCTCTTCCCCAGCAACTTGATTGTTGCAGATAAAGGATCCTATCTTCCCTTTAAATTTCAACTGTTGTTTCTTCTTCAAAGCTACAAAATTTATGTCGTCTGAATTTATCATTTGCCTTATGTATTCCAAGGAAAATATCCTAACAAGAACATATCTGGGAAGTTTAGAAGGAGCTAGCTCACATCCATAAACTTTGATTTCCATGTGATTCTGATAAAGATACCAGTCTCCAATATTGGCGAGGTCCAAGAGGTGTAAAATTATTTGGATCTCCTCATTTATCCTCGGCTCTTGTCTTCCACTGAGTATGCTTACCATTGGGTGGTAAAACTGCTCAATAAATTGCTTGAAAATGAACTCTGTTGAGTTCCTTCTCAGTAATGAAGTCCAAGATGTGGCAGGTTGTGGTTTGTCATCCTGGTCCATTTTCTGCATGAGGACTGAGAATTCATCTACTTGAAAGAACATGAACATGTAAGCTAGTATTGAAGAATACCAGAACATGCCCTCTATGGGAAATTTGAAAAGATGCTCATGCATATTCTCAGCTAGAAAACTATTGTAGTCAAACTGGGTGGTGGTTTTTTCTTCAGCAGCGAAAATGGATAGGTAACCCAAGATGGGCTCATCCACCCATTTGTCTGAGAATTAACCGAGAAGACAACATAATAACGAAATGATTTGGTTTCCCTTTTCTGAAAATATGGAGGAATGGTTTTTCTTGTGGAATTGGGAGTCCTGTGGGAGGAAGAGCTCAAAAATCTGTGCCCTATGGGGAAAAGACAGATTCTGGTACTTTTCGGTTAGGACTTCAATGGTGAAAGGAGAGGGGGATTCGGCTATACTTGCATCATTTGGTCAATAGCCTCGGGTGTGATAATGAAAAGGGTTTCTCCAAACGATGAAACAATGGCTTTCTCATCGAGGAGGTAATGCATCTGGCACTTGAGGGCGAACTCGGGAAAATGGTGGATTTGAGGAAATAGATACAGGGGAAGATTGGACTCCCAAAGCCCAATCTCATCACTTTGATCCAAGAAAGTGTCCCTAAACCATGAATGCAATTCGGCCAAGTCAAATTTTCACCTGGTCTCTGAGATCAAGTAATCTTTGTCATCTAGCGGGATCCGATCGAGATCGACAGGAGGCGGGAGGAACAGATTTTCATCGACCTCTGATGCTTTAGATTTTGGTGCCATCAATTCAATGGGTACCTACAAATTGAAACAAAAATGTTAGCGGGTAATGGCTATGGTTGGGTCGTTGACTGAAATAGTGAGGAAGGTGGGCTTCTGGTGAACGGATAATGTGAGCAATGCGAAAATGGTGGAGGAATGGGATTAAAATTGAGTGAACGGTTATCTGTTGGGCGCAGGGGACAGGTTAGCAAGCTAATGGATATGTTAGCTTATATTAAATGGCCAATGGATCACTTGAAGTATGAGGTGGAAGGTAAAGGACGGACGACGAGTGTGTCAGGGTGACATGGAGGGTGGTGACTAGAGGATATGTGCATGGGATAAGACATGTGACAGGTGAATGGAGGGCAAGATGTTGACAGAGTCATGAGGCAAGGGATGAGTGTGACAGGGTGACGTGGATGATGAAATCACGAGGCGGCGATGGTATAACAATGTCGGTATGGTGGTGTATCGGAGGGGGGGTAGGCAGTAAATGGTTTTGAGTGAAGGGGGTTCGACGTAAAGGGTTGGCACCACGTTAGGATGGGGCCTGCTAGGAGAAATCGCCCATATCGGACCCCCCCCCCCC
>JASDQU010320153.1:0-13152 GCA_032191745.1 Picea mariana
CATGGTACTCCAGACTGGATAAGTATCTGCAACAGGTAGGGTTCAGAAAAGGAAGTGCAGACAACAACCTCTACATCAAGTTAAGTCAAGGTAATATTTTATTAATTGAAGTTTATGTTGATGACATTATTTTTGGTAGTGATGATGACAGGTTAAGCTAGAAATTTGCTAAAGACATGCAGAATGAATTTGAAATGTCATTACTTGGAGAACTATCCTTCTTTTTAGGACTTCAGATACATCAAAGCAACCAAGGAATTTTTATTTCTAAAACCAAGTATATCAGAGAAATGCTAAATAGGTTCGGAATGGAATATTGAAAACCAATTATTACTCCCATGCACACCAGTGGTAAGTTGAGAAAAGATGATGTTTCGAAGTCTACAGATCAGAGGCAATACAGGTAAATGATTGGCAGCCTACTATATGTGACAAAATCCAGACCAGATGTAATGCAGGCAGTTGGAAAGGTGGCATGATTTCAAGAAGCACCAAAGGAATCACATGTATTAGCAGTAAAGAGGGTCTTCAGATATATCAAAGGAACATAAGAGTTTGGATTATGTTATCCAAAAGGAAAAGATCTATCACTTATTGCCTACATAGATGCAAATTGGGCAGGTTGTATTGATGACCGACGAAGCACCAGTGGAGCAACGTTCTACTTAGGTGAGTGTTTGGTATCATGGCTGAGCAAGAAACAATCATCAATATCTCTATCTATAGCCGAGGTAGAGTATATTGCAGCAACAACATGTTGTACACAGGTTCTTTGGATGAAACAAACTTTGACAGATATACAGGTTGAGTATGATGAGCCCATTCCAATATATTGTGATAATACAAGTGCCATCAGTATCTCAAAAAACCCGGTGATGCACTCAAAGATGAAGCACATTCCAATCAAGTATCAGTTTCTACGGGAATAGGTTGTAGAAAAGAACATCAGAGTTGAGTATGTGGGCACAAAAGAACAAGTGGCAAACATCTTTACAAAACCACTTGCATGGGAAGCCTTTGAATATCTTCGCCAAAGACTTGGAGTTATTTATACTCCAAAATGAATGATTTTTGAATCCTTATCTTATATGTATTAGATGTACACAAGGAAGCACCATAAGAGGACAGTTCAGTCAGGGGGAGCATCCCCAGATGGAAAGATACCTTTGCCATTGATGACAAAGGGGGAGAGATTTATCAGATGCATAGGATAGATGCATGGTTCCAAGAGGAGCAGATTTATCAGATGCAGAGGACATAGGCATGGTTCCAGGGGGAGCATGAGTGATATGATTTCATTATTTCATCAGAGTGTTGTCATCAATGCCAAAGGGGGAGATAGTTGATTAAGGTTGGTTTTCATTGATGTCAACCCTTGAAGAAATTCCCGTAGCACAAAGGTTTGGGTAATGGACCCAATATTGTTTGATGTAAATATGACTCATTATTGTTTTTTCATGGTTAATAAGAAGTAAATATGGATGGACTCCAAAGTGGTCCCCTTATGGTGAAATCCCTCACAGGAAGACGCTTTGCGGAGTAAGAGAACCCATGATTAATTGTGGAATAATGATATGAAGGAAAGGGAATTTGTTAGGGAAACTATCCTATATGGATAGTTCTTGTCATTCCATTTCCGGTGGTATGTGGAACGTAACATAACTCCTCACGGTTAGAGAGTTATGGCCATGAGAAGTTGGAGACCCCAGATTTGGGTAATGGACCCAAGTTTGTTTGATGGGTAACGGTATGAATTATGATATATTTTCAGATAATACTATTCTATATGGATAGTACATGTCATTCCATTTCTATTGGTATGTGGTGTTGGCGTCAGAAGTCACTCCTGGATTGCAGCAGGAGTAAGCCCGATGCCCATCAGTTTATGTCACTATTTGTTGATAAAGGGTGATGAATGGAAGTAAACTCAAAACAATATCGTTCTAACTCGGAAACTAGGCCAGGCATGCACAAGCAGATGAGGTCTTGGTTTAACTTCAGATAGTAAGTTGTAATAAGGGTGAGTAGGAGGAAGACTTCTGTGAGGAAATGCGAAGGCCTGCTGTAGGCATCGAGCTTCTAACAACCTGTAAAAGAAAAACTTGAACACAAGAACCTCTTATATCCAAGAGCAAAAACACCAAAAGAACATAACATCGTTATAATAAATCCTTTATCATAGCATAGTCATGACAATTCATGTGAATCAGTCAATCATGAACCCTTTTAGTATGAGATCGAAACCAGATGAAAAAGATAGGGTTCTTACATTAAACCAGAAAATTTCATATGCAAATACCAAGCCAGGAAAACCAGTGCTTCATTAAAACATTACAACTGGGAGCTTTGCTCTACCATCCCCCCTACAAAAATATAAAAAATGAGTATATATATTCAGAGCAATTCGCACCCTTGGTAGCAGGAGGGTAGCTAAGACATTAAAGTCCAACTTAGCATGTGCAGACTCCTATGATCAGTCGAGGACATCAGATCGGTATGGCTCTTTTAGGAAAACCTGCACATGGGATGATCTTGAGCAGACTGCCTGCCAGAACCTTCATGCCTTACATTCATGGCTTGAGTTGAGGATTCAACTACCTGCTTAATCTTCATTAATTGCCTTCCTCCATGGCGGGTGGCCGAGACTTCGAGCACAAGGGATGACCACGCGCTTGCTTCCCAGGGCTCAGAGGCTAGCCTCCTTTTTATTTCAGCTCTGCCCTTAATGTAACCCATGGCCATGACCTGGAACCTCACTCCAGAGGCACTTCGACACTTCTCTTTTCGGGAGATTCCACTATTCTAGCATCTAGGATCCTTGGTGGCTAAAGTTGTGAAATGACCCCCCATATCAGCGGTTGGATCTGGCTTCAAAATCAATAGACACGATCCATTTTCCCTTGAACACATTGGCTCCGTGCCCCTCATCTACTTTGTCCCCACTCCATACGACCCTGTGCTATGACCGTGGGCCCGCACCCAAAGGCACCTTCTCATCTCATGCATCGTGGACGGGAGGGAGTCGACCCTTGTATTTCAAAGTCATGATAGGCGAGATAACAACCAAAATCAATCATGGGCCACGTGTCCCTTGGTTGGACGACTGAGATCCTCTCTTGATCAATGACCGTGATCACTTGTCGCTCAATGAGTGTTTAAACTCATCCGGCCCCCACTTTAGCCCTGCTACCTTGTGACTGGGCACCAGGACCATGGGCCTGCACCCAAAGGCGCCTTGACATCTCGTGATTTCGGTGATGGAAGGGAGTCGACCCCTGTCTCTCAAAGTCACGATAGGCGAACTAACGACTAGACTCAATCGTGCGCCACACATCCTTCAAGACTAACGGTCCCGATCCTTTCGGGGATTCTCCTTCTCCTCTGAGTTCTCGCTCCTCTCCCTCCAACCGCCTTTCCATACGACCCTGTGCTATGACCATTGGCCTGCACCCAAAGGCACCTTCACATCTCACATATCATGGATGGAGGGGAGTCAACCCTTGTATTTCAAAGTTGCGATAGCCGAGATGGCGACCGAACTTAATCAAGTGCCATGTGTCCCGACTGGATCGGATGACCATGATCATTTCATGACTTTGGCCCTAAGGGATGATCCCATGCGCTAAACCTCGTGCAACTCCATGGCTCTGGATTACCCAATGACCGTTGATCTACTCCATCGATGGATCCTCACCGCTGAAAACTAAAATGCCCACTTGCTTGATTTTGAGCTCGAAATGGACTTCTTCCGTGTGCTGCGCTTGACGCTCACGAATGCGACCTTTGAATAAAACACATTTGATGGGTTTTTAAATCCCATCTCTTCGCTTTTTACACCAAGGGGCTGAAATCGGAGAGAAACACCCCCCTTGCAAGAATTGGTGCTAACATTAGGCTCCATGGGGAATAGAGTTGTCCCTGCAATGCTCTAAGAACTCCTTGCAGTTTTAGTGCCTTGCTGTTGGGCTATGGAGTTATTTATTAAGCCGAAAATAAAGAGAAAAACAATAATTACAAAAACAAAGGAGCCGTCTAAGGCTCAAACAAAACATTTCTTCAGGAAATGCCCATTTATTGGGCCATTAAAAACTTCTTCACCGTCCAAATTCTGCAACCTGTACGTTTTATTTAAGAATACTCCAGAGATTTTGAAGGGCCTGATCTAGAGGGCATCAAACTTGTTGTGTTTCCCCCTATCCTGCCTGGATGCATCCCACTTAAGCACCAAATCTCCCAGCTCGAATTCCTCCTTCCGAACCTTCCTGTCAAAGGCTTGCTTGATCTTTTGCTGATGACTATGAGCTATGTCCATTACTTGCTCCCTAATCTATTGCACTTCCACCACTTGATGAATTCTTTTGACCATATGGTCTGGCTCTCCTTCATTATCTTGAAAGAATTTCGCTACAGGTAAAGCAAGCTGAGTGGGAAACACAGCCTCTGTTCCATAAACAAGTTGAAAAGGTGAGGTGCCTAGGGACTTCTTTGTTGTCACTCAATCGACTCATAGAGCGAATTTGAGCTTTGAATCCCAGGCCCTCTTATTATCTTCCAATAATATTTTAATGAGTTTGATTAGACTTTTATTGGAAGATTCTGCTAGTCCATTTCCTTGAGGGTAATAGGGAGTGGAGTGAATTAGTGAAATATCGAACTACTCACAGAACTTAACCAAAGGCTTAGACTTGAAAGAAGCAGCATTATCAGTGACAATTCTGCTAGGATAGCCAAATCTGGCTATGATATCCTCTAGGAAGCTGATAATTACCTTGTGTGAAGCACTCCTGGTGGGGGCATCTTCTATCCACTTTGTGAAATATTCTGTTGCAGTTAGGATCCATCTGTGTTGGCCACTTGAAGGAGGATGAATTTCTCCAATGAAGTCCAACCCCCACTGTCAAAAGGGTGCTGAAGCTACTACAGGCTTTAGTGGTATGGATTTGAGCTGTTGTTTTCCTGAGAACCTTTGGCATTTGATGCAAGCTCTAACTTCTTTGCAGACATCAGTGAATAAGGTGGGCCAATAGTACCCAGCCCTGAGAATTTTGTGAGCTATGGTCTTCCAGAAATGATGCCCACCAAAAAGGCCTCTATGGAAATCAAACATAACTTTCTGGGCTTCCTGTGGGTTTAGACACCTCAGAAGCACCCTTAGAGGGTCTCTCCAGTACAAGACTTGGTCAATAAAGAAATATCTGACCACCTTGAGCTTTAAAGCTCTTGCCTTTCTTTTTCCCATTCCATCAGGAGGCTTCAACTCTTGCAGAAAGTACAAAATGTCTCTGTACCAGGTGCATTATGCTAGTAAGCCACCCTGAGATCTTTTGTTGGATGACTCAGCTTTCTGATTTTCTGAGCAAGCATTGATGAATCTAACCCCCAAGGCCTTGCAATTGGATTCAACCAGTAGCTTGGCTAAACCCTTCCCTTTAACCATCTTGGTGGGCTTTATCTCTAGGTCAAACTCAAGGATCTTGACAATCCATTTACCTCTTCTCCCATCTATGTCATGCTGTATAAGGATGTCTTTCACAGAGGCTGAAGGAACATATGCAGTCACTCTTGAGTGGAATACATAGAATCTGAAAGCTTTGAGAGATTTCACCAAGGCATAGGCCTGTTTCTCCATGATCTCATACCTGATTTCAGCATCTCTTAATGCCTTACTGAAGAAGGAAATGGGTTGCTCTCACCCTTCCTCATTTTTCTGAAATAAGACTGCTGCCACTGTATCAAAAGAAGCAAAAGAAAAAACTAGGAAATACTTGGAATAATCAGGACTGATTAGCACAGGTGCCTCAGTCAATGCCTTTTCTATTTGGACAAAATATTCCCTAGGTCTAGCAGTCCATTTTACTTCATTTCCCTTTTTGAGCATGGCTGTGATGTGTTTCACCAATTCAGCAAAATTTGAGACGAACCTCCTCAGAAAGTTAATCTTCCCTAAAAAGCTTGGACTTCCTTTCTAGACCTAGGAAGTGACAGGGTCTGAATTTCCTCTACCCTATTGGGATCAATTCTCACTCCCTCCACTGATACTATATGGCCTAACAACTTCCCCTCCTTCATAGAGAACAAAGATTTCTTGGGATTTAAGGAAAGGCCAAACCTCCAGCATTTCAAGAAAACTTTCCTTAATTGACAACAATGCTCTCTATTAGACCTGGAGAAGACTGTGATGTCATCCAGATAGATCACCACAAACTGATCTTTCTCCCTGATGAAGGCTATGTCCATGGCTCACTGAAATGTTGCTCCTGCATTCATTAATCCAAAAGGAATTTTGGCATACATGAATGTGCCCCAAGGAGTGGTGAAGGCCGTTTTTTCTCTGTCCTGAGGCATGAATGATATCTGATTATAGTCAGAAAAACCATCAATCATAGATACCCTAGATGCACCAGTTACCCTCTGCAATATGTGTTCCATGTTGGGCAAGGGATAGTTGTCTTTCTTTGAGCTCCTATTCAGGTTCCTGAAATCAACACAGAGCTTGATTTCTCCACTTTTCTTCCTCATGAGGACCAAATTGGCTACCCACTCAGAATATCTCAAGGGGACAATGATTTGGGCATCTAACAACTTCACTTCTCTCTCCATGACAGGAAACACCATGGGATTTATCTGTCTTAGCTTCTGCCTAAATGGCTTAGCCTCTTCCTTCAGTGGGATCTTGTGTTCAATGACAGATGTGTCATATGTCTTGAGGTCTTCATAGGTCCGCTCAAACACCAACAAATTCTCTTAATGACTCGGTATATCCGGCCCTCTGCTCTTTGGTCAAACTGCTTGACAACTTGACAAACTTAGGCTCCTCTTGTGTGCTAATGTTGCACTCCGCTGTATCAACATATTCATTTGAAAACCTACCCTTTACTACCACATCATTCCCATCGAACAACCTTTCTAAAGGGATCAGTCCCTTCAGAATGTGATTTCTAGGTAGATGAATAATTTGGTGATGAGAAATTTTATTTAAAAATACCTCAGGGTTAGGGTGACTTTCAAGATCAAAATCGTGATCAATGTGCAATGCAGAAAATTCATCGACAGACTGAAGAAATTTTTTGATTTCAATATCGTATGCAAATACCTTCCAATGCTTGATATTGTCTGGTACAGATGGCCTATATCTTATCTCAACATCATATTTGATCTTAGGCGATAGAGGGATCCTGAATAGACTAGCTGAGACAACTAAGGAATCGACCAAAGTATTTTCCTCTCTTGGAATAAAAGAAATGTTGNTCAACTCAACATCTCCAAACACTACTACCCCCTCAATTCCCATTTCTTTTGCAGCCCTTAATCCCAGAACAAGAGCTTCATATTCTGCCACATTATTGGTAGCTTCAAACTCTAGCTTGTATGATAGGGATATGGTTTCTTGACAAGGTGCCACAAAAACCACTCCAGCGCCAGCACCTTCGCTAGAAGAAGCTTCATCAAAGAACATCTTCCAAACAGAGGTGGTCGGAGGAGGTATCTCATGATTAAATATGGGCTGCTTTCTGATTTGAAAAGGGGCTTCGAGAGTATCAATGAGCTGCAATAAACTAGACCCCAAATCGGTGTCAATTGCAAAGATAGGATGATTGGTGGGGTTTGCTTCATCACTAACAATGTAGGCCAGCTGAGCTTCTCTGTACAACCTCCTATGTTCCCCTCCAAAGACTGGAATGGTGGCATATGTGAGATCCATCTGTAATGTTCTTCCAAGTTTTTAAATCCAAGATCTTGACAACAACATGCCGAACTTGGGGGGAACATCAACTACTACAATGTCCATGACCACACTCTTCATTGGCAGCTGAAATAAAGAGAGCACCAAGTCTTTGATGACTCCAAGGCATTGTACCCTCCTTGAATCAAAAGAGTATAAATCATGATAAGCCTTTGTCACTTCCAGTCCCAATTCTTCCATGACTATTTTGGGCATAAGGTTGTGGGAAGCTTCTGAATCCATGTTGCAATTATGCAGCACCTTATCATGTATGTTCAGGGATGTGTAGAAGGGAGGGGATGAATCATCTCTGTCTTCTACCATGGGACCTAAGACGACTGATAGCTTTTCATATTGAAGATTTACTGAGTCTGTGGAGGGCTGGGGGGACTCAAATTGTAGCAGTTTGGAGAGGGACCTTTTGAAATATTCATTTTTAACTAGTTCTGAGAGGGGTACGAGAATTATAATATTTTGAATTTCATGCTCAAAACTAAAGGAGGAAAGAGGCTTAGGAGCTTCCCTTACCTTAGAGATAGGTTCTTTGGCCGTTGGCGAAGTATTCTGAGTTTTCTTTTCTTTAGTAGTGATTTTTGCAGGTTCAACAAGTTTTTCCGCTATGAGGGGCTGATCATGGCTATCAAAATTCCCTTCTTTCTTCTTTGAACTGAGATGATATCTGTTAGGAGTGTTGTTTGCCTTTTCCCCTTTACCCAACTCATTGATTTGAATGTTCATAAGGGATTCTTCATATGCAGATTGAGTCAAATGGGGAAAAGGGGAAGTGTCTTCTATACAGTGAATTTCAGGGTTGAGCTCCTCTATCTCCTCTCCTTCCTCATGAGCAACTAGGTTATTTTGGAGAGGGGTTTGAATCCTCTGATTATATTTGTCTTTTCTCCTTTGTTCCCTTGGCAAATCCTGTGGCAGATTGTTGCTAGGCCTTCTGAAGCCTCTGTTATCAGTATTTTGGGGATTTCTATACATGGGCTTCCCTTCTAATTCCCACCTTTCCATTCTAGCCGAAAGCGATTTTATCAATTTAGTTACCTCGTCCATTTGAAGGGGAAGGGGAGAGGAATTGGATGGGGAGGCTTCAGGTCTCTTCCTGGATATGTCTCTATCAACCTTATTCCTGAGTCGTTCAATAACCAATATGTTAGCTTCTACTTCCATGGCTGCATCCTACATGTGAGCCAGAGTAGTTGCTCTCCTTTCCCTCAACAGGAGGCAGAAATCGGGATCAAAAGCGCTAGCATAAGTGATTTTAGCAGAGGCTTCTGAGGGATTTATCTCAGTGGGGATCTTATTGTACATTTTATTGAATCTCTTAGAGAAGTTAGAGACAAAATATCCTTCCTTTCTCTTCAAAGACCCAAACTCTGTCATGTAATACATGAAGTCTTTTTTGTCTCCCCACTATCTCAAAAAGGCATTATCCAAAGCCTCAATCCCATCGATAGATCCAGGAGGCAGGGCCCTGAACCACTTTCTAGCCTCGCCTTCAAGGCTATCGACGAAAATCCTCATCCATACGTCTGCATGCATGATAACATGATCATTTGTAAAACTGTAAAAGGCTTCAAGGTGTTCTTTTGCAGCTATGTCCCCTTCACCTATAAACTTGGGCAACTGCTTAAGGTAGCCATCTGCTGGAAGGGAATTGAGAGGTTGAGGTAACAAAAGGGGAGCATACCTAGCAGCTATTATAGCCTCCATTCTGGTCATGGGGGGATTTGCTCCTGCCATAGGAATATTAGGTGGAGGAGGACTTGGAGGAGAAGGAGATTGAACAGGGGATACTGGAAATGAGCTTCCAGGTGGAAGGGGAAACAATAGGGGATTCAGAGAGAAAGCCAAGGGGATTGAGTGAGCATATTCTTCTCTCTATGCAGTAGTAGCAACAATAATAAGAGGAGGGGTGGAAAATCTAGGAGTGGGGAAATATTATGTGGTCCTGGGTCTACACCATGGTATGGCTTCAGGGGAGAGGGAAGTGACAAGGATTTCTCCCTCCAATCCCAAACCAGGGGGGGAAAACTTAGTAGGAACACTTACGAAATTCAGGACACGGGAAAATTCAGAAAGAGGTCTGCTAGGAATGAGAAGAAGAGAATGGAGTTTCTACAGAAGGAGATGGAAAATTACCTAGTCCAACGACAAAATTTTCTCCTTCAGAGGCCTTTCCTTCTCTGATAATCACCTCTGGATCAACTTCAGGCGTAGCTAGAGGCAGTTGTGGATGGGACCATGTGTGTCTATATCTGGAAGCCACAATTAAAACAACAGGTTCGCCATAGTGGAGTCGTCACAATGGAGTCACCAGGTGCACAGTAGCAATCTCGTAGGGCTCTGATGCCTGATGCACCTTCAGAATCAGAGGCTCGATGTCGTTTGATCCCAGGGAAAATTTTCAACTTCATCCTCGACAATGGCACCAGAAATGTTGGCGTCATAAGTCACTCCTGGATTTCATTAGGAGTAGGCCTGATGCCCATCAGTTTATGTCACTATTTGTTGATAAAGGGTGATGAATGGAAGTAAACTCAGAACAATATCGTTGTAAATCTGAAACTAGGCCAGGCATGCACAAGAAAATGAGGTCTTGGTTTAACTTTAGACAGTAAGTTGTAATAAGGGTGAGTAGGAGGAAGACTTCTGTGAGGAAATGTGAAGGCCTGCTGTAGGCATCAAGCTTCTAATAGCCTGTAAAAGAAAAACTTGAACACAAGAACCTCTTATATCCAAGAGCAAAAACACCAAAGAACATAACAACATTATAATAAATCCTTTATTATAGCACAATCATGACAATTCATGTGAATCAGTCAATCATGAATCCTTTTAGTATGATATCGAAACCAGATGAAAAAGAGAGCTATCTTACATTAAACTAGAAAATTTCATATGCAGATACCAAGCTAGGAAAACCAGTGCTTCATTAAAACATTACAATCAGGAGCTTTGCTCTACCATCCCCCCTACAAAAATACAAAAAACTGAGTATATATACTCAGAGTAATTCACCCCCTTGGCAACAGGATGGTAGCTGAGACATTAAAGTCCAAGTTAGCGTGTGTAGGCTCCTCTGATCAGTTGAGGACATCAGATCAGCATGGCTCTTTTAGGAAAACCTGCACACAGGACGATCTTGAGCAGACTGCCTGCCAGAAACTTCATGCCTTACATTCATGTCTTGAGATGAGGTTTCAGCTACCTGCTCAATCTTCATTAATTGCCTTCCTCCATGGTGGGTGGCCGAGACTTTGAGCACAAGGGATGACCATGCACTTGCTTCCCAGGGCTTAGAGGCTAGCCTCCTTTTTATTTTGGCTCTACCCTCAATGTAACCCATGGCCATGACTTGGCACCTCGCTCCAGAGGCACTTCAACACTTCTCTTTTCGGGAGATTCCACCATTCTAGCGTCCAGGATCCTTGGTTGCTAAAGCTGCAAAACGACCCTCCATATCGACGGTTGGATCTGGCTTCAAAATCAACGGACATGATCCATAGAGACATATCATCTTGCAGGAATGTCCCACACCCAAAGGCGCCTTCGCATCTCATGATTTCAGCGATGGAAGGGAGTCGACCCCTATCTCTCAAAGTTACGATAGGTGAAATAGCGACTAGACTCAATCATGCACCACACGTCCTTCAAGACTAATGATCCCGATTCTTTCGGGGATTCTCCTTCTCCTCTAAGTTCTTGCTCCTCTCCCTCCAACCGCCTTTCCATACGACCCTGTGCTATGAACGTGGGACTGCACCCAAAGGCGCCTTCGCATCTCGCATATCGAGGATGGAGGGGAGTCGACCCTTGTATTTCAAAGTTGCGATAGCTAAGATGTTGACCGGACTTAATCAGGTGCCACGTGTCCCGACTGGATCGGACGACCACGATCATTTCGTGACTTTGGCCCTAAGGGATGAGCCCATGCACTAAACCTTGTGCAACTCCTTGGCTCTTGCTTACCTGATGACCATTGATCTGCTCCATCAATGGATCCTCACCGCTCAAAACAAAAATGCCCGCTTGCTTGATTTTAAGCCCGAAATGGACTTCTTTCGTGTGCTGCGCTTGACGCTCATGAATGCGACCTTTGAATAAAACGCATTTGATGGGTTTTTAAAACCCATCTCTTCGCTTTTTACACCAAGGGCCCAAAATCAGAGAGAAACACACCCCTTGCAAGAATTGGTGCTAACATGTGGAACGTCACATAACTCCTCACGGTTTGAGAGTTATGGCCTTACGAAGTTGGAGGACCCTTATATGTCATCTAGAAGCCCCAAAAGGTCAAAGTAGTCAAAGTGGTTTAAGAGATTTTTAAAGGATAAATAATAAAGTGAATTGATGAGTGTATTATAATTCAAATTGAATACAAAATAAATCATTTCATTAATAATTTTAATGGAGAAATTAGAAGTGGGTTAACCCTAAAATTAGGAAAGTCGACCAAGTGACCTAGAAGATGTTTTTAAGGAAGCTACTTGGAGAGTATAAATAAGAGGCAAGGCTCTCTCATTTAATAAAAACTTGAGAATATTGAATAGCTATAGGTTTCTGAGGTAACCATGTATATCTAAATTGGAATTCTGAGTGAAGGTGAAGAAAAGAAGGCCAAAATGCAAGGAAGGATAAATTCTTTTGATGGTGCTTTCTAAGGTATGTTATTTACAGGTCATCTCACCATTCTCGCTATAAATTTTTTTCTATAATGATTCAGATCATGAAATTGATATACCATTGAGAAAACATATCCAAGTATATGTGGTAAACAATTCTTCTTTTGGGTCGTTGTATTTTGGGAGTTACACTCCGTGGAAAATAGGGTTTGTGGCTAGTCCCGAAACTATTCAAAAACAGGTGTTTCGGGTAAAAATGTCGTAAATTCTTCATAAAAGATCCAAATTTAGTGAGACCAAATGTGTTGGTTAAGGTACAATCTATAATATTATGTGTAATAGTTTCGGATCAATTAATAAATTATTCCATGCGGGGCACGCTCTACAAGGTCGCTTTCTAGAAAAATCCAGAATTCAGCAAGGTATGCCATGTTTGCTATAACTCCTTTTCTGAGAGGTTCCAAGTAGTGAAACTTGGAGGAATTGCATACAAAACACTGACGAACATTGTGGATCAGTTTTAGATATTTATACATTACAGGTACAAAGTTATGATTACTTCAATTTAGGGTTGTTGACTAATCCAAAACTAGGCATGTGAGACTAAAGAAAAGTTTGATGAAAATGATAGTCTCTTGTTGTTAAAGTTAAGGAAGGTTTGCAGGAATGTGATCATATACACTAGGTATATTACAGAGCTACAAATCATATTTGGATGATGAAATTGATGAGGGATTTTGGTTGAGTTACATGTTGAGTACATGGTTGAGACAAGTTGGTGCTTCCAATGAATGTAAT
>JASDQU010320154.1:0-13152 GCA_032191745.1 Picea mariana
TCTTTTCTTCAAGTTGCTTTGAAAACTGACCTGGCTTATCTTTGAATTTCTTAGTATAGTGAGTTGATCTTCCCTTGGAGACAAGTGCATGACTTTCATCATTAGATGAATCCCTTTCCTTTGCTAGGCATTGCTCTTCCTGCAATAACTTGGCAGTAAGATTAGCCATAGAAATAGTGGGAATTTTATCAGTTGTGTCAAGCCCTCTAATGAAAGGCTGATAGGAACTAGGAAGGCTCCTAAGGATGATATGGACAAACTCATTTTCTTCCAATGCTTTTCCAAGAATTTCTAATTCATTATGCATATCTTTCAACTTGGTTAGATGAGGTGCAATTTCTTGATTATTAGACAACCTCAAATTATGTAAATCACTAGTAAGATTTAAGATCCATGATTCACTTGTATTATGATACAATTTCTTAAGTACCTTCCATATTTCAGTGCCTTCCCTTAAATTTTTAATTTCTGCAAATACTTCATCAGACACACAAATTTTAATATATGCACCAGGTTCCTTATTTCTTTGATCCCATTTTTCAAGAGCCTTTTGTTCAGTAGGAGGGGCCTCTTTCCCACTAACCAAATCATATTGCTTCCTCATTGTTAGAAATGGCTCTATTTTATGCACCCAATCATTATAATTTTTTCCATTTAACTTAATTTCTGGAATTATACCCATGTTAATGGCCATTTTATCAATGAAAAAATACTCCCACACAGAAATTATCCCTTCTTCACACAATATCCCACACACAGAAATTATCCCTTCTAATATCACCAAAATAACACTAAAAAATATATCTTTGTGCTATTTTAAATTTCCTTTTTATTATTTTAAAAGGAGACTCCTAGAACTTCAAAATAGAATGGTTCACCCCAAAAAAAAACTATATTAAAATTTTTGATTTTCTAAAAAATAGAGCTCACCCTCGTGGCGGCTTCCTCATCCCAACTCAGTCTCCTTCTCCTTCACCAACGCAGCCTCCTTCACTCCTTTTCCTTCACCAACGTAGCCTCCTTCACCTAAATCTGGAGCTTCTCCTTCACCAACACAGCCTCCTTCACCAATAAATCCAGAGCTTTTCTCTGAATCTGGCAGCAGACAACAAGTTTGACAGCACCTCCAGCACGCAGTGCTTCAAGAAAAAACAATTCAATCTTCAGGAAAGGGGATAGCAGGAGGAATAAGACTTATCTCACTGGACAACCCAGTATCAACCTGGCTCTGATACCATGAAGAGAGCAGGAAGAACAAAACACAAAACTAAAACAACAGAGAGAAGGGAAATGTATACACAGCTGAATTGAAACTAAGACCAATTCTGAACAGGTTAGATAGATATGAATTTATAGAAAAATTACAACCTGCAGGATTGTCTCGAACCCTCTAGAGCTTTCAGCGATTTCTAGAAGTTTATTGATATTTTTCTGCAGTCCACCGTCTTTTCCAACTATACATTTAATTCTACTTCTAGATGTCTTCCTACCGCCATACTAATAAACATTACAGGTCAATTAATCTTTGTTTTAACACCTTTTAATCTTAAATCTTAATCTGATGGCTAGCAATTGAAGATGTTGGCATATTCTTAGTTGTCCTCCCATATCAATGAATATAATTCATTGTTCATAACTTGTTTGCATTTATGAATACATCTGTTAACTTGTTTACTTTTTTACATTCACCTAATCGTATTAAAAAATTACTATAATGCCATATGATTGCCATGTTTTAGATCATCAACATGCACTACTTCAACCTTATTACCAATCATGTATCAGGAAGCATCCATTCTTTTTTTTACAGAGTGTGATCTATGTGAATCCATTATTTTTTTTAACAAAGTATGATCAGTGGTAACCATTCAGTGGTAACAGAGTATGATCAGTGGTAACTGTGCATCCATTCAATTTTTTAAACGGGCGTATCATATTATTGGTAGCGATTCGTTTTCTTATGGAGTGTGATCCGTTCGGGTTTTTTTTACAGAGTATGAATAGTGGTATGGCCTACGTTAAATTTTTTTAACCGACGTATCCTATTAGGGGTAGCCATTCGTTCTTTTATGGAGCATGGCCTACGTTAAATTTATGGCCTGCTTTATAAGTACGTATCATATTAGAGGTAGTGATTCGTTTTTTTTTTTAATTTTTGTTTATATTACATTTTTGATAATTGATAATTAAAGTTTATAAATAATTAGGGTTTATGATATAGCCTATCGACATTTACCCGCCATAATTTTGTAGCTGCGCTAGTCATATACACAAAAGAAATGCATCTGAAGTTTACTATTTTCCACCATAAAGATCCACAAAAGACAAATGGTTGACTTCATTGGCCCCTCATGCCACCCATTTGCCTACGAAAGGTTAAATCGCTAACCAACCGAGTTATTTTCCTCCTCGAGCTTTTAAATCAACATTTTTTTTCCTTGAAGGTAAATTTCTTTTCTAATTATAACACTTGATTACTGCCTTGGTAACGTAAGTTATAGCCATATAAAGACATGTGCAACAAACACCTCCATTATTTCCTCTCTTTCTCTCTTAGTGAAGTCTCTCCTCAACTCTTGATTTTAGATAAACATTTCATTTTCATTTTCTATTATTTCTTACATAGATTTTTTACATATTCAAAGCTCTTTCACATCTTATGAACTCTTTATTATTTCCTCTCTTTTTCTCTTATTGAAGTCTCTCTTCAGCTCTTGATTTTAGATAAGCATTTTATTTTCTATAATTTCTTACATATTCAAAACTCTTCCACATCTTATGAACTCTATATATTCAGCTCTTGATTCTAGGTAAGCATTTCATTTTCTATAATTTCTTACATATTCAAAGCTTTTCCACATCTTATGAATTCTATATATTCAGCTCTTGATTGTAGGTAAGCATTCCTTCTTATGAACTCTATATTCAGCTCTTGATTGTAAGTAAGCATTTCTTCTTCATTTTATATAGTTTGTTGTCTATTCAAAGTTGTTGGACATCTTTTTTACTAAGATGCAAGATCATTTATTGCTCCAAATATATGGGCAATAATCCTACCTTCTACGTAATGCATTTTCTCTTAGAAATTCATCTTATAGTTCTCTATTTTGCATTGAGAATCTTGAGAAAGCCATAGCTACTTTCTTTTTTTACGCTTCTAATGTTACCATTAATCTTAAGAGAGAATGGGCATCTCAAATAAGCAATGTAAACTCTAGAGCAAATGCATAGTGACTCTTATTACCTAGAGAGACACTCATCTACTTGCATTCAATTTCCCGTTGTTATGAATGTTGAAACCACACAACACTACAAGGAAAACACCTTGTAAAAGAGGTTTCTGCTACAACTTTTGTTATTTGAAGTTGAGGTTTTAACATATGTTCCATATAACTAAAAGCAATTGGCCAAGTGAAGGTTGTAGTGGAACATACTAGTGCCAATATAATTATTGTGCATGAGTTTCATCATTTTTGTTGTATGCAGAGCACCGATGCTATTATAATTTCTAAGCATTAGCTCCGCATTGTTTCTATATGAAGCACCGTTCCTTTTAGTTTTTGTATGCCTCAGTGTGTTTATGTTATAGTGTGCTCCAGTGTGTTTAATTTATGTTTCTCCTTGACACATTTAAGAGAGTGGTTCCCTAGTGTGTTTAATTTATATTTCTCCTCGATGCTTTTAAGATAGTTGTGCCCTAGTGCTTGTATAATTAGTATGTTCCTTTATTACCATGTGCACCAAGGGTACTAAAATTGACTGTATTCAAGGTGATATGTAGAGGGCATTACTTTTATGACTTGTCCGTGCTTATATTATACTTAATTGTGTATATTATATTTAAAGCCCCGGTGGGAATACTAAAATTAAAATATTCATATCCCCATGTGTATTTTAAACATGGGCACACTAAAATTTTGAAATGATAAGTTTTTGTAATTAATGGCCTCAAAATTAAGGGCTTTCTATAGTATAGCAAACACCCTCTAGTGAATTCATAAGATATAGTGCACTAATATGTATATATTTTAGTCCCCGAAATCCAACCATGTTAAGGGTTGGTGTGGCTCAGGTTGGGTGCGATCCTCGGGTCAGCCACGGTCTAGTCCCGCAGGCCACAGACAAACTAGCAACAAAAAAAAAAGAAATATGTATATATTTTAATTAATAGTTTTATTTTTACAAAAATCATAGACATACTAATTATTTAAGAAGCCAACATTTTACAACATTCAACAAGGCATAATAATCAAAGTGAAACCCATATGTAATTGTTACACTTATTGGTAACATGTTGAATACATATTCCAAAACATACAACTTGCATTAACACTCAATTATATTGATTGTCATTCATCACTTGAACTATTTATGTAGGTTGTATTGTACTTTGTTTATTTAACCTAATGTTTTCTTGATAAGCTTGTTTTCTATGTTTTGCCACTTCATCTTTCATTTACAAACATAAAAATAAGTGGTAATAAGTATATACACATTTATATATATAGTAGAATATGCATGATTGCCTAAATAAATAAAAAATACCTTAACAACAATTCTTTCATAAAGAATACACATTCTTTTGAAACCACACTTATGCATTCTCTCAAAATCTCCTTTGTTTGTTGCATTCTATACTTTTTTTCATGCATGTTAAATACGTCATAAAATCCATGACAAAGGATAGTCAATATAATTAATATTTAAAGATTTTTTGTTGTTTCATTAATTATAAAACAACAAGTGAAGTTAAACAACATCCAGATACTTACAAATTGTTCAATTAAACTTTCTTATTTCAACATATACTTATAACCCATACTTAACTCACTGTCTATGAGTCGGTTCCCTTTTGTATCGGGTTGGTTCCCCTTTGTATGTTATCACCTATTAGAAGACATCTATAGACAAGTGTAAATTAATTATTTAAATATAAAGATGAGAGAAAACATGAAATCCTGGGTCGACTCCCCTTTGTATGTTAGCACCTATTAGAAGACATACTTGGACAAGTGTAAATTAATTATTTAAATATAAAGATAGGAGCAAATATGAAATCATGATTTGGGTCCCCTTTGTATGTTAAGACCTATTAGAAGACATATATACACAAGTGTAAATTAATTATTTAAATATACAAAGATGAGAGTAAACATGAAATCTTAAGTAAGACCTAAACATGAATACTAGTAAACACTCAACTTTTTCCATCAATCTTTAGTTGTGGGTTTCATTTTTTTTTTTGTTTTCTATAAAAAAAATAAATAAAAATTATTACATATGTGTTAGGTTTAATATGCTCATTTTATAATATGGTTTAATTCAAAAAGGCACTAAATGTCTTTCAGAACTAAGTATTAAATGACAGCAAGAAAACTTGAAACTCCAAATAACATGCCAACGAATTTCTTCATGCCCTCACATGCACATGCATATGCATGCAACTATGTTAATGCGCATGAATGCAACTATATTAATGAATATGAATGCAATCTATTTATAAACTGCTCGTGTAACTATGTGATCTATTCATGATCAATTTGTATAACTGAGTGATAGATGTTATATATGTAAGCATACGCATAGAGGTGGAGTACAATGTGAGTGCAAGCGTGTGTAAGGAGTAGAGAGTAGAGTGTGTGAGGAGGGGATGATTGTATGCCTATGAAGACTATTGTAATTCTCCCTTGAATAATAAGAATACCGATAATCATTGCCCGTGGTTTTTTCCCTCATTGGGTTTCCACATAAATCACTGTGTCAAGTGTATGATTGATGTGTTTGGTTTAATGTGTGTTTGATCTTTCTTATTTTATTCTCTGTTATATGTTATGTTTTTCTTTCGTTGCTTAACAAGTGGTATCAGAGCTTAGAGTTGAAGGAGCAGAGAGCGAAGGTGAAGAGAATCTGGTCGCTATATCGAAGAGCCTAGTTTATTAAAAGTTGTGATTTTCTTTTGGACGATTGTTTATACTAATGGAGAAAGTGCAGAATTCCAAGTTTGAGGTGGGAAATTTCAGTGGTAAGAATAGCTTTGCGCTATGGAAGCTCAAGATGCGATATATGTTTTTGCAACAAGGATTGCAAAAGGCCTTGGCTGGAAAGTCAAAGAAACTGACAAGCATGACAGATGAGGACTGGGAGGATCTGGATGCAAGAGCCCTCAATACTATTCATTTGTGCTTGGAAGATGAGGTGTTGTTTAACATCGCTGAAGAGATAACATCAACAGGTTTGTTGACCAAACTGGAGAGTCTGTATATGACAAAGAACTTTTCAAATATAATCTTCTTGAAGAGGTAGTTGTACACCTTGCAGATGAAAGTAGGTACAAAAATTGATGATTACTTGAATGTTTTAAATACTCTGATTTGTCAATTAGCTAATATGGAAGTAAAGTTCGAAGATGGGGACAAGGAATTTACACTACTGTGTCTATTTCTTGAGTCTTGGGACCATCTATTCACAACTATGTGGTTTAACACAACATATGTGATTGATTATGACATTGTTGTGGGATCCTTTTTGTCTGAGGAGATAAGGAAAACATCTAGTAAATAAACCTCAACAACATAAGCAATGGTGGTCAGAGGTCGATCTACAGAAAGAGGGAAAATTCAGAGGGGTACATCAAGGTCTAAGTCAAGAGGCAAGAAGAGTAAGCATAAATGTTAGTTCCGTGGAAAATCCGAGCATCTCAAGAAGGATTGTTGGAAAAGACAAAATGCATCCAAGGAGGACTCCACAAAATAATCAAAGGAAGATAATGTAGCATAAACAAGTTCAAGTATGGTTGATGAGGTATTGTCTACTTATGATATTTCACATCAACATCATCTTGGTTGTTAGATTCTGGTGCGTCTAGCCACATGTGTCTTCATAGAAATTGGTTCTCAACTTACCAATCTATTGATGATGGTGTTGTTTTTATGGGAAATGATTTTTCTTGTAAAATTGTTGGAATTGATGGCGTCCGGATTAAAATGCATGATGGTTCTGTAAGAACATTAAAAAATGTAAGACATGTACCCGAACTTAGAAAGAACTTGGTATCTTTGGGAGTTCTAGATGCTTCTAGTTAGAAGTGTACAACTCAAGGTGGAGTACTAAAGGTGCCCAAAGGCATCTTATTAGTCATGAAGGGAAAGAGGATCGAGAACCTTTATCCGTTTGAAGGAAGGATAAAGGTAAATCAAGTAGTGGTAGCATATGAAGATGGAAGTGGCTCTATTATTTTATGGCATCAACATTTGGGTCATATGAGTGAGAAAGGGCTTAAGGTACTAGTTGATCGTAAGTCACTTCCAAGTTTGAAGTTTTTGAATTTGAATTTCAACAAGTATTGTTTTTTTGGAAAACAATATAGACGGAAGCTTAAAGCAGGAATGCATATAAGAAAAGGTATCATTGATTACATTCATTCATATGTTTGGGGACCATCCCCTACAATTTCTCTTGGAGGATCGTCATATTTTATGACATTTATAGATGATTACTCTAAGAAGGTTTGGGTTTATTTACTTAAAAGAAGAGTTGATGTATTTAATACTTTAAAACAATTTAGAGCTTTGGTTGAAAAGAGCACTGACAGGTCAATCAAGTGTTTAAGGACGGATAATGGAGGTGAGTTCACATCTGTGGAATTTGAGAACTATTGCAAGGAAGTTGGGATCGAAAGACATAATACCACGATTTATACTCCTCAGCAGAATGGTGTTGTTGAACGCATGAATAGGACTATTCTAGAGAGAGCAAGGAGCATGCTCATGAATGCCAAGATGCAGTAGGAATTGTGGGCAGAAGCAATTCTTACAACATGCTATCTGATAAATTGGTCACCATCAACTGCAATAAACTGTAACATTCCAGAAGAGGTATGGACATGTCATTCGTTAATTTTTCAAATTTGAAAATATTTGGTTTTGATGCTTATGCTCTTATTTATAAATATCGACGTTCTAAGTTAGATCCTATATCAAATAAATATGTCTTGGTTGGTTATGGTGATGGAGTTAAGGGGTACATACTCTGGGATCATACTGCCCACAAACTCATCATAAACAGAGTTGTAGTATTTGATGAATCCTCACTCTTAAAATTAGAATTAGTAGATGTTGAAGTGAGACAAGAACAGGTACCGCAAGTTCAACAAATTCAGTTGGAAACTCAACCATCTTCAGAAAGGCATGAGCATGAAGAAGTTCTAGAAGAAGAATATGGAGATGTAGATGCAGAAAATATCTAGGAACCTGAGGATATGCCTCAACCATCTCTGAGGATATCTTCACGGGCCAGGAATCCTCCTACACACTATGACGATTATGTTTCATATGTGGCTTTAGTTCATATTGATGGAGAACTTAGTTGTTTTTAGAAAGAAATTAAGGTAATTGAAAGTTATCAATGGAAGAAATCTATGAAAGAAGAAATTGATTCCTTAGAAATGAATAAAACATGGGACCTAGTAGAACTTCCAAAGGACAGGAAGGTTGTTAGCTGCAAGTGAGTCTACAAACTGAAAAAGTGTGTTGATGATAAAGTCGAAAGATATAAAGAAAGACTGGTAACAAAAGGGTATTCTCCAAAGGAAGGTATTAATTTTCATGAGATCTTTTCACCAGTTGTGAAGCTTGTTTCAGTTCGTGTTATGTTAGCACTAGTTTCTTTACTTGATCTTGGGTTAGAGCAGCTAGATGTTAAAACAAAATTTCTACATGGAGATTTAGATGAGGATATATATATGGAACAACCAGAAGGGTTTGTTGAGGATCACAATAAGAGGTTTGTTTGCAAACTCAAGAAGTCATTATATGGCCTGAGACAGTCTCCCAGGAAATGGTACAAGAAGTTTGATTCCTTCATGATGAGCCTAAATTTTACAAGGAGTGAATATGATCATTGTGTTTACTTTAAAAAGTTGGAAAATGGAATGTTCATTATTTTTGTGTTATATGTTGGCGATATGCTTGTGGCAAGAAAGAGCATGGTTGAAATCAACAGGTTAAAGGCTCAGTTGGATAGGGAATTTGGTATGAAGGATCTAGGAGCAGCAAAACAAATCTTAGGAATGGAGATACACAAAGACAGGAAAAATGGTAAGTTGTGGTTATCACAACAGAAGTATGTGGATAAAATACTTATGAGATTTGGTATGAATAATGTGAAACCTGTACAAATCCCTTTCGCTTCCCATTTCAAGCTTTCTTTAGGTTTATGTCCAAGTAATGACGAAGAAAAGGATTATATGTCTCGTGTATCGTATGCTAATGTAGTGGGAAGTTTGATGTATGCGATGGTGAGTACTAGACCAGATATTTCACATGCAATTGGTGTTGTCAGTGGATACATGAAAAATCTAGGAAAAATGCATTGGGAAGCAGTGAAATGGGTGCTTCAATATCTTAGAGGCACAAGCAGTTATTCTATCACCTATGATGGTTCCAGAGATTCAGTTTGCGGTTATGTAGATTCAGATTTTGTAGGTGAGTTGGAAAAAAGGAGATCCACTTCAAGATACGTCTTTATTCTTGCAGGATGACCTAATAGTTGGATGTCAAAGCTTCAAAACGTAGTCTCTTTATCCACTACAGAGGTAGAGTATATGGCTACTCCACATGCATGTGAGACAATTTGGTTACAGGGTTTATTGGGCGAGTTTGGAAGGATGCAGGACAAGGTGAAAGTATTTTCGATAGCCAAAGTGCTATTCATTTGGCTAGAAATCCAGCTTATCAAAATGATACGAAGCATATTTATGTTTAGTTCCATTTTGTAAGACAAGTTGTTGATGAAGGTGGAGTGTCTTTGGAAAATATCCATACAAAGGTGAATTCTGCAAACATGTTTTCGAAACCCGTTTTGTTAGAGAAGCTACGGTGGCGTTTGGCTTCTCTTGGCTTGTAGAAAAGGTGATCAGTTAGTTAAGGGCATGATATATCACGTAAATTGTTGTCAAGGTGGATATTCTTGAAAACATGCCAACAAATTTCCTCATGCGGTCACATGCACATGCGTGCAGTTATGTAAATGCATATGCATGCAATCTATTTATGAACTGTTCGTGTAACTGTGTGATCTATTCATGATCATTTTGTATAACTGAATTATAGATGTTATATATGTGAGCATACCCATAGAGGTGGAGTACAATGTGAATGCAAGTGTGTGCAAGGAGTAGAGAGGAGAGTGTGTGAGGAGAGGATGATTGTATGCCTATGAAGGCTATTGTAATTCTCCCTTGAATAATAAGAATACCGATAATCATTGCCCATGTTTTTTTCCCTATTTGGGTTTCCAACGATCTTTCTTATTTTATGCTCTGTTATATGATATGTTTTGTTTCCTCTACCTAACAATAACAACTCATAGTTACTTCAACTTCAAGAACTTTACAACCAAATTTAGAGGCTTAGCAATACAATGTAATGTTAGTCTCACTTGAAAATAATGGAGCAAAAGTCACTTGCAAAAGATAGTTACTTAGAAGAACTCTACTAGTCAAGAGTCAGAGTTGAACTCTACTTCACTTAATGTAGAGTCTAGTTTTTTATGGTTTTTTGTAACCAACTAAGTAGAGTCGTTTCCTATATAATGATGTAATAAATGTTCATTAAATAATATAGATTAGTCGTTTCCTATATAAGTTTTGTCCTAAAACGTGTAGGCAAACAATTTTTTTAAAGCGTTTTTAGTAAGTAACGGGTTTACTCAAACACCTCTTATAAGTCACATTAGTGGGAACTTAGTCCTTGATCACGGGCCACGTCTGCTCTTTTTAATGGGCTGTGTACCCTACCAGTTGCCTTCCCGGAGAACTTATCAACTTGAACTTGGGCTTTGGATCCCGGGTCGTTGTCCTAATACGGTGAAGATCTTGCCTCCATCTCTTCCCGTTCAGAGGGTGAACGAATGTTTCCAAGAATCCGCAACACGACCAGGTAGCCTTTGTAGATAGACTAAGGCACCACATTTTCATGACGACATAACAAATCAGAGGCTTTATTGGCAGATTTAAATCTAAAACATATTGATTCATTTCAATGTTTCAATTCATTATTTATTTGTTTGCATAATTCATTAATAGCGTTGCCTTTGAAAACGTTTTAGATTGTTTTCTATTTTGGGAGAGGGAGGCACCTGAATCTTAAAAATATTGGTTTATTTGATTGATTCCATAAATTATTTATTTATTTAAATAATTAATTCCTAAGGGCGGCTCATTAAGAAGGTTACAAATTGTTTAACTCTTTTCTTTTTATATATATATTCAAAGATTTAACTCTTTCTTTTTATATTCTTTCTTTGAATGTTTCCATAGGTAATGTATTTATTTTTATATTTATTCAGAGGGTTGCGTTTAGAAAGTTATAAACCTTTTTATTAATTTTAAAGGAAGTGATGTTTTTGGAACAAGTATTACGACGCGGTCCATGCAGACAGAGAGTGAGGGACTATAGTATTCTAAGTGTAATCATAATAAAGACAGACAAATATAAATCGAATATTTTATTTACGTTTATTATTGGAGATATAGGAATAAATCATAATAAAGCAAGAACATTTTATTTTCTTTTATCCCTAGAGATATACACATAAAGCACTACACTGTAGCAAAATGATTAATAGCAAATCTAACTAGTTATTTAATTTTGTTTTCTAATAAGTAATCCTTTCCTTTAAATTATAAAAGTGAGGGCATATTAATCTCAACCCTTTGGAGGAACATGAATAGGCCTAGTCGAACATGTTAGTCCACGAAATTCATTAGGTAAGCCATGAATAAGCTTGCCAGAATATTAAACTGCTGGTTAATATGGCTGTTGAAAATGCTTATTAATAGGGCACTTAAACTATATAGATTTAATCACTCAAATTTTCAGTTATAACAAATTTTGATCGGATTTTAGACAAAATTGATTTGAAAATCTATCCCTAAAAACACAAAAAAAATAAAACTTTAGACTACCCAACTCTTTTAAAACAAAAAATATCTAAACAAAATGATGTTTTTTTTCATTATGTAAATTTCTTACAGTGCCATAATTTCGAATGCGTCATCTAATCATACTGAAAAACATATATCAGGGATGATAGTTTCAAATTTCTTATCCAACCATATTGAAAAACATATATCAGAAATGACAAACTTCTGGTCTCCTCTATGCTCTAACATCCATGGTCGGGTGAGTGAGTTGTGGGTCTATGAATGGAAAAAAGGCAATGGTTTCATGACACTCATCCTCATTAATGTTTAGTTATTTCTTGGTTTGTTTTGGACTATGTTTAATCTTGACGATGTGGAATGAATGATTGAGCTTGAGACGTTGGATGAATGGAAACCCATAATTGTAAAGGATTTTTCTTACCTTGGCAACATAGATTTTGATCACTTGCCACGATAAAGAGGTGTACGATGCATGCAATAACCCAATAGTGCTATAGACTCAACAAATTACTTAAGTGGAATGTAATTTGTAGTGCATTCAATAGGATGTAAATTGTAATTTGCACTGCATTTATTAGGATGTAACTTGTAGCTACAATGCATTTTCAAAATTCATTAACATATCTCTTATTCCTTTAGATATTTAATTATATTGATATTTGAATATTTAAAGACAATTTGCACAGGGCATGTGCTTGTGGTATGAAAGAGTCAAATGAGAAAATGATTCGCATTTTCAAAATTTATTAACATATATCTTATTCCTTTTTATATTTTTTTGAATATTTGTTCACACTACCACCGTGTAGTTCTTTCTGGTTTGACAAGTTGTTTGTTTATTTTTTATCTTTTCAAGATCAATATTTACAATGTAATTTATGTTAAAGAAAATAATTACATTCTTACATAATTAATTAATTAGTTGTTTAGGGTTATAGGAGATATGTTCATATTAATACAATACACATCAATAGTGGTGTGTTGCATCTATTAATCTCTTCATATATTTGACATGGTATCGGAGTCGTTCTGGCCCTTAGTCCATCACAAGAGGGCCCAGGAACCCTGGATATGTGAATTGTGACCTTAAGAGCCTTAGAAGGCAGATCAATAAAGATGACTGAGAGCAGTCAAGTTGTCCAAGCGTATGGAAGGAAGGAGAAAAGGGAAATTTGGAAATCCGTCCAGAGAAGTTGTATGAGAGCTGC
>JASDQU010320156.1:0-13099 GCA_032191745.1 Picea mariana
ATGCATGCTGTGGGAACACATGTAGTTCCCAGGGTGACAAGTGTCAACCTTGGTGCAAGAAAATATAATAGCCGAGATGAACCGTGGGATGGGGATCTCCTCCATTCTACCCGACCATCTGAGCGTGAACCCGTCGGACCTCTGCAAGAATACCCTGGTACAATCCGGAAGGCGGTGAAAAGCTTGTGTTGATTTGGGAGATAGGGAGTACATCCTCAGTCTGATAAGTTGGAACTTGCGCATGGGATCTTTTCATTCCTCGTACAATCCTGAAACCAAAACCGTGAGACTATCCCGTGTTGCTGAACCCGTTTGGGAAGCACGTGCATGTTTTCCCAATTGACTGTTGTGGCCATGCAGTGCTAGTCTGCGCGTGGCATACTGGCCAGAGAAGCCTGTGCTGAAATTGTGTATGACCTCTCTCCAAGTGAGGGAGGTGGTTGATGTTGGAAGAGGTAGGTTTTCAGGCCTGCGAGCAACTCTTTCCAGGTGAAAGAGTTTTTTGCGAAGTGACTTCTTCCAGAGAGTGCCCAGCACCAGCTACGAGCTCTGAGACTTCCTGATCCGGCCTGCTGCCGAGACCCAGAGAGGGAGGTTAGCACCGATGGACTATGCATGTGAAGATGTATACTCCCAGGTGGAATAGGCATGTGGGGAATGAGAGTCTGGTAGTAGTGGGCGTAAGATGGCATCTTTGGGAAGAATCCTTCCAGATATTTCTGTGTTGTTTTCCCTGTAACCCCAACCTAGCCTAGGATTCCTTGCCTTGGGGTGGATCTCAGTCCCAGCTCGGGGGTGACCCACTGCTGAGTTGATGAGAAGTACGGTCTAAGGCTGGGAGGTTCGTGGAAGGCCTGCACTTGGTTGGTGGATTTCACCACTGTTACAAGATAAGTATTTGAGTATGTTTTATTACATTTTGCATGACTCTTCTGGATAGGTTATCATGTTTTCTATTGTGTATATGAATTACTGTTAAATGTTATGGATTGTTTAATTGTAGCAGTAAATTATATGTTTTACTCTGAGATTTAAATGTGTTTAATTGTTTAAATGCATGTGGTTATAATGCCTGTACGAATTATGTAAAAGTGCGTGTACAGTTTGGTAACCGAGAGCGATGAAACCTTTGGTAACAAAAAGGTACATTACATCTGTGGAGTACAAATGTCGAATGTGTCTGAATAAAATGAATCACTTGGCTAGATCAACTTAAAAATGATCTTAGCTGGAATACAATAAGCAAACTGAATGATAATATCTGATAATACATTAACACTGCAGGATCAATGGATGATATGGAGCTATGGAAGCTCACACAGTAACTGTTGCAAGTATGGAAAGTTTTCCCTAATGGCTAGATCTCTTGGATCGGCCTAGAAAATGTCCCAAAGAGTGCACCATGTTTTTCGTTTCAGTCATGGTGATTTTTCGTCCCCTTTGCTGATGTTTCAAGACCTTGGATGGATTCCCCTAGGGGAATGCACCCCTCTGCTACAGGAAAACTGTGCCCTAGTTATTCCACCATCATAATTGGTTGATATGTGTGTCAAACTAATCGCCTTGGCCTACTGTGAAATCAGTTAGAAGGGATTCCCTGGATCTAATATGATGATCGCTCGGGAGCCCCGAATGTGTCCTCCCCAAGTGTTGCACTCCCAATGTGTGGAAAATTCACCCCAGATGATTCCTGCATCAGTATTTGACGAGAAACCAGGCAAAATATGCACCTATCCTTCCTCTCAACTAGGTCATAGGGGAATCTATGAACTCTCCTTGAATGAAATCGATCCACTAAACCTCCTTAGAAGTTGCGCCTTCTCTCTGAAGAAGTGCACCCCTTGGATGGAGTGACCTCTAGTAACCCTGTTTACCCCATTCTGGCCCTGGCTATAGTCTAATGGGGATGTTTAGACCATTAAGCCTCCTCTCTAGAGCTCCTATTTAGAAAGGGACATTACATAATGTCTATTACTTCAAGGCTTCACCTCCACAATCAGTTATTTGCAATCTAAACAATAATACATTTACATTGTTACCATGCCATAGCATGGTGATCAGAATTAATGATTAATTACAGGTTGGGGGAAACAAGGATGTTACAGTATGAAAGGTTATTTGTGATCTAATTCATTGGATACTATATGGTCAGTATCATGTAAAATATTTACCACAACCGCAATTCCATCCCAATGCATTCCTTTTAAGTTGTCTTCGACGTATATTGAAACAAAGATGTTGAAACTTCAGAAGAAAATCATCCACTGCACTATTAGGACAAATATCCTTTATAAATTTGGGTTTCATATGTTGTGGATATAGGGTTTTGAATACCTATGATACTCCTCGAAAATTGATAGCGCTCCATGACGGGTCTACTTTCTCTGAAGTAGTTTTGTGCTTTTTAATTAATGCATTCTCCTTATCATAAACACAACACCGAGCTCCATGCTCTTAAATGAAAATACATAATTTGTATGACAAAGAAGTGTTTCAATTACAGTGAGTGATCAGATCCCTTTGAAACTGAGACATAGAATTCACTCAAATAGTGTATCTTGCTTAAGGAAAAAGGCGATGACCCAACATCTTTGGAATTTTACCATTGAGTCTTTGATTAGTGAAAAGGAAAATTGTGAACATCAATGACACACCATACTCCAATTGTGTGATTCTCACCAATATTCTTTCCTTCATATTCCACACATTTTCCATTGAGTCTTTGATCAGTGAAAGGAAAATTGTGAACAAAAATGACACACCATACTCCAATTGTGTGATTCTCACTAAGATTATTTCCTTCATCTTCCACATGCTAAGAGGCGGGCTTGCATTTTCTTCAAAAATAAATGAATACAATTGGTTATGATGCAATATACAATTAGGGTTTTTGGATCCTAATTTTCTTTTGGAAATTACACTCTCCACAATTGCAGTGTGTAGGGTTTTCATTGTTTATGATTTTTGGCATATTCTGATCAGAATATGCATCATCTCAAATACCAATACATTTACATGAGTCTTGACACTGATTACGTTGATTTTACATGGTGAGATTCATGAATAACCTTGGCATTTGGGAGTTTCTCTCCCTCTCGGAAATTTGAAGAGGTAAATGAAAGAGGATAAACAAGGATATGCCACGTAAATGGTTCTTCATAATTACTAGACTACATACCACTCCTTGACATGGGAAGTAGCAAAATGAAACGACCGACCACGTACTAGAGGTAAATGTGAAATCCGAAGAGGTAAATGTTAAAATTGAATTAATCTTATTTGGATTTGCTAAATTAAGTTTTGTGGGAATTCATACTTAGCATAGTAACTTGTTAATTATGTTATGTAAAAAGGAAAAAGTAAACATGATGAATGGACGAATTCATAAGTGCAAGGGAGTTAATGATGGCAATGCCATTCATTGATTTGAATGTAAGACGAAGAATATGCCACCATCTTCACTTTCTAACCATCAGATCGGATTTTGTAATTAAAAGGTGGATTAATCCATCGATTCCAATAAGAAGGTGCCTATCAACGTAATTATTAAGGTCATCAATCCATTTATGCTGGCCCTGTGGATATAAAATATTGTTTTCTGTATGAGGAACACACCATGCCTCCTCTTTCTCTTTCACATTCTCATGAAAAAAACAAGTATATGTCATGTTGTTGTTTCCTCATAATCATCATCCTCATGGGTGTAAACGACTTTGTTAATATCCAGCGATGCCTTTCCATGCGACTTGTATCCCCTAAAAGTTGTGATCTAGTTATTGTTATATATTTATCATATCACAAATAAATTGAAAGAATTGTGCTATAGACCAAGGTATAGAAATGATCAACAACAATTTTCAATAATCGGTGGTATACGCTTACCTTACTTTAAAGTCGAGGAAATATGGGAATTTTTCATGGAAGAGTTAGGAGATGCCTGTAAATGAGTAGTGAAGGAGAGAATTGTGAATATCAATCTCCATTCTCTTATTAGTCCCTGCCATAGGCGTAGAGGGACTATAGCGATCGATAAATCGTTGACCTGGTATTAGATTGTGCATTGACCATAAATATTTCCATGTTGTCTATTGTTGGAATAAGGGAAGTGAAGACATCGATTTTAATATAATAAAAAGTATCATGTTTGTCAAGATCTGATTGGACAAAGGATTGGAGGTCTTATTGTAGCCTTCGTTATTCCCAATGTTAAATATCTTGACCTCTCCAAAGTATTTGGTAGTATATGGTCTTTTTGAATTATATATTTTATTATGCATTTGTCGATGGTGGATTAATGCAAGCATTAGTTCGAATGTCTCCCTTAGCATTTTCTGCTGGGTAGAATACATTATCTACCATATTACTATGTCAGATTTTTTCTTTATTGTTGCGTGCTTCGAGAGAACAATTTTGTCACGCTGCATATTTTCTTAAATGCTTGCACAGGCCTATGCCCTTCGATGGTCCTGACAGTCTTGACTGTTTACCTAACAACTTTGGTAGTGTTAAATGATTATTGTACAAATGGGTTGCAATACAGTTTCGTTCATGGTCGACATTGCTGCTCGAGTGTTCGATCCTTGTTTGGTGCTTCGTTCCATGGTTATGGTTCTTGTTTGATTCAAATTTGCAAAGTTGAGGTCCTACAATTGCAGTTAGAGATCTTCATGGTTTTTCACTAGTTTGTTGTTTTTAAAATTTGCAAGTTGTTGGAGATGTTGTTGCAGTTTGCAGTTTTTGGGGCTGAGCTCTTATCGTCCTTTGTTGATGGGTAAGTTTCCCTGTTGTTGTTGTTTTTCAATGGTGGCATTCCCACCATCTTTGTATGTGCTCTTAGTTTCTATTCCTGGAAAGCATGCGTATTGCAATGCAGAGGGCTTTATGAAAAGTAGTTGGGAGCCATCAGAAGAGGGAACCATCGGGCGGGGTCTGTACGCAGGATATGCTTTCATTCTGTCGGTGGGAACACTGCATCTACCTGTTCTATTTCTGCTGAGTAAAGTTATTGTTTTATTTATTTCTCTGTTTTCTTCTCATCTGCTATGGGGACTAGGGGGGGATTGAAGTTGAGAAGAAGAAGGTTCAAATATACATACGGGAATTGGTGCCCTGCTTTGTTTTTTTTTTCTATTTTGCTACCTTTTATTTTTTTCTCCTGCTTTTCTCTATTTTCATAGAAAGTGAAACTATCTAGAAATAGCTTCAAAGTGACAGTTGAAGAGATGAACGAGGTAATAGATATTGAGTAATACAAAATAGTTCCACAGTCCATTGTACATGACAACATTGACATCATTTTTCATAGCAATGCGCTTTTTACATTGGATGCATTCTCATATACTGTTGGGGATTGCCTTTTTGATACATTCTAGGTTCTATTTCATTTCCACTATTCATCGACCGAGATGTGCAATGGATTGATAGATTATTTCTTGACCCATTTTAAAAATGGCGATGTCGAGCCTTTGCAATCCTATGAATACAAACTGGAATCTGATTTTCTTCGGTAGTTGCATGGAATACAAGATGTCACTACATATTTTTCAAAAATGCGGTTGTCTGCATCTCCAGTTCTACCTCTGCATGAGAGGGGACTTTGGGGAGATACATTTTGTATATGATGGTTGTCTAACTGGCTAAATATATCAGTTTCCATTTGGTCATTGACAAGAAAAACAAGATATCTACTATTCAATAAAATTGCATCTGACAATACATAGTGCATCTTGTTCCATGATGTCGATGCCCTCAGTGGCCATTATCAACCACTAGTGTACAAAAAAATGCCCATATGCAATATAGAAGGTCCTCATAACTACTTGTTTGTTATTTGCAAAGACCTTCAATCGCAATGCAAAGGGATTTTGCATGGCATAGATTGCCATGGTTTACAACTAGAAACAAACGTTGTGTCTAGCTGTGGAGATAGTCTGTTCAATGCAATTTGTTGTTTGGTACTAGTAGAATTAGATGTTCAATCATTGCGAATTTACACTGTACATTCCTTTTGCAATGCAATTATAGGCGACAACCAATAGGCTTTTATGTGCTTGCATCAACACCTTTGCCCATATCTCGTAGAAAATATGCCGATAGTTGGAAGTTGGCAGAATACCTTGTGAACATGGCGCTTCCATATGAAAAAGGGTGTATGGAGGGTTGCATATTATGTTTGCAATGGTTGTTTGTCATATTCAGGGTTAATATCTAGGTGTGGTTTCCCTTGCCAGATGCCACTGTCCATTTCTGGGTTATTGATTTAAATTGCAATTGAACAATTGACATCCTTTCGTTGAAAATAGATACACCACATATCCATTATGGACCTTTTCTTGCACATATTGGTAGTTCAAGGTTGACTATCTATGCCACCCAAACAACATCGAATTTGCATACACGTGGAATTTTTTTTTGTGAAAATGAAAGTCCTTCGAGTTGCGATATGGGCAGATAGGTCTTGAACAAAAAAAACATGCATAAAATTCATGACAGTTGTGATGAGGCCATAGACCACTTAGACAAAAAACGTAGAGTAAGTTATCACAATTTGAAAAAAAGTATTTGTCAAATTCGCCCGACTTTTGATAAGGTCATAGAGGCCTTGAAGAAAAAACGTAAAGTAGTTTCTCAGAAACTGGGTGAAAGTGAAATTCATCCCAGTTGCCACCAACTCATCCTACCCTTGGGAAATAAACATAGACTAAGTTACCACAACTTGAAAAAGGTCATGCACGAGAGAAAAAAATACATTGCTATACTTCCTTTTAGAGAGAAACTCACATATCACAATGTAAAGAAATTTGTTCATGCATAACAAAGCACAAATAGGTGTGATTTCATATCCTAGAATGGTGATGCAACTATATGAATTTGTGATCTGCAAGCAACGCCATGTAGTAGTAGTAATGAAAACAAGGAAACAATTTCTACGAATACTTCCCTACGAAAGAAAAATACAAGACAGAACTACATGAAACAAATGAAAGACACTTCTTCCATTGCATGTGCAATTTGTGAACAATTGAATTTTTCAAAAAATAGTAAGTCTTTCATGCCTTATTTGCAAGAAGAATACCTTTGCTTGACAGCCCAGGATAAAACATTTTCCAGTGTGAAAGTTTGTCTTCCATGCAAACGATTGCTTGAAAATGGAAAACTGCCACAGTTTGCAACCTCTGACCGAATAAGATGTAATACAACACTAGCAGATGTAAGTGCACTTACGGAACTCAAGGATAGACTTTTGTCTCTATGAATTTCATTTGCCCAAATCAGACCTTGGGGCTATAAACAACCCCAAATGGGCTTAACAAGATCAATTATTAATATGCTTGTTCAGCTAGATGTTGTGCAAAAAGCGTTGCCACAATCTATTAACAATACAATTACAATCGTTGTGGCTCTGAAAAGATGCTTGTGATACAAAAATTCCTATCAGATAGGCAAAGTGCATGTGTATGCTGTTATAAAAGTATTAAAGGAATTATGTTCCAAAGTCATGTACAAAGAAGATAACATTTGTATAAATGCCAACTGGAACAATGTTCTTGCAGAAGAACATGGCAACTCTGCAGATACTCTTAAAATCCTAGTGATTTTGATACAAGTGATGAATCGAACAATGAAACAGCTGTTGAAACATTTGTGCATGGATTCACTGATTCACAGTGCATTCGTGACTTGCAAGACAAAATTGTTGAAATTGCACCTATCGAGGGACATCATCCACTTGGAATATTCAAGGACAAATTCACTCAGGAAATGAACTTTCCAACACTCTTATATGGAGATCCACGTGGCACTGATATTACAGAACGATTCAATTATCATAAAATAGTTCAATGGGAGATGCTACATTCAAGCGGTTGCTTCTCCTGTCACATAACAAATTTGTTTTTCAAGACAATGCACATAATAATAGAGAAAGTTCTGTCTTGCATGTAGGTACGAATAAGAAAAGGTCAATTACAAGGAAGAAAGTTGTTCATGAAGGATGTGAAGTAAAAAGTTAACCTAGAAAAAATTCTTAAATCTGATATTGGATACATAGATTTCAAAAACATCTGCCCCTCTCCTGACTATTTGCGACAAAACAAAAAAGCTATTTTTGCACTAATCCGGCAATTAGGCCTGCCAACTTTTTTCGACACATTTACTAGTACAGGGCACTGTTGGGATCCATTGGTGGCTGCAGTATCTGACCTGCATAAGAACAAGAAACGTAAAAAAGAAATCGATACACTGGAAAATAGCGACATTGACTACCTCATAAGAAAAGACCCAATGACATGTACTCGCTACTATAGACATAGAATAAATGCTTTGAGACAATTGATATGCCATGATGAAACGTTTTTCGAAAAAATATCGGACAAGAAGTTAGTCCGATATTTTTNGCTACTATAGACATAGAATAAATGCTTTGAGACAATTGATATGCCATGATGAAACGTTTTTCGAAAAAATATCGGACTAACTTCTTGTCACTGAATTCCAGAATAGGGGAAATGAACATGACCACGCACTGTTGTGGATAGAGGATGCACTAGTGTATGGAGCCGATAACAATTTAGAGATCGAGCAATTTGTGGATAAATACATAACATGCAACACAGATCATTTGGATCCAGAACTTGCAAAAGTCAATAGACATTACCATACAAGAAGTTGTAGAAAATGAAAAAACTCACATTGCATATACAACTTTCCCCTATCGCCAATGAGAGCTACAAGAATCATAGCGCCAATTAGTGTAGAGAAAAATCTTGTTGTTGAGAAATCTAAATCCTTGTTCGCATTTCTAGAAGAAGGGGGATTTGATGAAATGATGAGCTTTGATGCCTTCTTGACACAGGTAAATCTTTTAGAAGATGAGTACATCCAAGCCATACAATGTACACTTAGGCAACCAACATTTTTCCTTAAATGAAAACTCTCCCATATTTGGAACAACAGTTGCTCCAAGGATATGCCAGTTATGTGGAAAGAAAATACATATGCACAGTACGTGCTAAATGCATATGTTGCAGCATCGTATTATACCTCATATATGACGAATATTGACAAATCTATGACAAGTACATTCAGAAAAATACACAAAGAACATGAAAGAAGTCATATTGATGCCATACAAATGATACACACACTTGGCAATACATAACAAATGTCTGCTCAGCAAGCAGTTCACATTGCACTTTCCTTGCCCCTCAATTGTAGTTCAAGAAAATGTTTCTTCATAAACACATCTCCACTTGAAAAATGCACATTTGTCCTTAAACCACTAGTTTTGTTGCAACAAGAGCCTGACAATTTAGAGGATGTGGTATGTCGCTCTATTATTGATTATTACATCCAGCGTCCATCTCCTATTAGGCATATCTTCTTAGCAGAATTCGTATAACATTACAAAAAAATGGTGCACCATATAAAAAAGAAAAAAACCCTCTGTCATATGATTTGTCAAATACAACAAACATTGTGACTATGAAAACTATTGTAGATAAAAACTGTTGTTGTACATTCCGTTCGATGAAAATGAAGAGACATTAATGCATAACTTTTGTATATGGGAGGTTGCATATTTTGCGTCTGAGACTATGGTGCACATAAATGAAGCTAGATTTAACTACAATGCTAATCCAACATGGGGCAATCTAGAGGTTGCACTTCATGACCTAGAAAACCCCGACGATCATGATGACACATTCAAAGACCCAGAAACTACCAGAACTGCTTCCGAGTCCTATGACTTACAAGGAGATTTGCCTCATCCTCCAGCGGCTGGAAGTGAAAAACATATCAATATTGGTTTTCAAGTTACAAAACATCCTTTCCTAATTGAAAATAATGAATGCCACAAAATAAGACGTCTGTTGAATCGTGAACAACAAATAATTTTAAAAGATATTGCTCTTAAAAAATGTTTGATCACAAACAGTCTTGTGCACGTGTTCCTTACAGGCGGAGTAGGAACAAGCAAGACATTCATAACAAAAGCGTTGTTCCAAATGATTATACGAATCTATGATTCAAACAATTCCTTTGATCCTATGAAGCCAAAGGGCCTAATAGCTGCATACATAAGAAAAACTGCATACAATGCTGGTGGAACAACAATCCACTCTGCATTTTTAATGCCTTTTAACAAGTCACAGTTTCTTCCACTTAGCAAGGAAATGTTGGATACATTATCTAATCTTTATGAGGAACTCCAACTTGTCTTTATAGATGAAGCATCTTTGATTGGGAGTCGGTTCTTGTATTCCATTGACAGCCGATTACGAAGCATAAAACATGTGCAGACAAAATACTTTGGAAACATTGACATGATATTCTGTGGGGATCTTTACCAGGCACAACCCATCCAAGATTCTTTGATATTTGAACAACCCATGGTCAACATGGAAACAGTCACCCATCACTTCTGGAGAGACAATATTAAATGCTTTGAGTTGCATACTACAATGTGCCAAATGGATGAAACATTCATTGCAATTCTGAATAGAATGCGCACCAACAACCAAACACATGATGACTTGACCCATATCAATTTGAGATGATTACGACCTGCAACAACAGACCCAACATTCCCTTACCTGTTCTACAAAAATAAAGATGTTGCAAACCATAAAATCCACATGCTCTCCCTAATGCCTGGCAATGATATCATCATCAATTTCATTGACGTAGAAGAAGACAACCATGGAAATGTGCCATGGCATGAACATTCAGTCACTTTACCTTTGCAGCTTGTCCTCAAATTAGAAATGTTGGTTGAAATATATGCCTGCAACTATGATTCACATGATGGCTTGGTGAATGGTGCAGATGGAATACTGAAAGGCTATACCAAGATAGAAAAAGTGGATGTCCTTTGGATTAAGTTCCATGAACCACATATAATCAAGCGACAAGAAAGAAAGTTCTCTTATCTATATAATTCAAATACTGGAAGCGATTGGACACCTATTTTGCGAATATCGAAGCCAATATACACATCAGCAAAGACAGGTTAACTGAAGATTCAAAAACAGTTTCCGATTAAACTTGCATGTGCATGTACAGTCCATAGATCACAAGGACTAACACTTGATAAAGTTGCTTTTCAGTCTGTTGGAATTCAGATACATGGACTTGTCTACACAGCACTGTCCCATGTTAAAAGCATAGAGTCCTTGTATTTATTAAGTCCTCTCAAAAAAGACAACTTCAAAGTGAAATAGAAAGTTGATATTGAAATGGAACGACTGAGGACCACCGCAAAATGGCAACTGCATTATGATTACCAATCCATATAAACAAATTCATCTGTATCAATTATCTTGCTTAACACACGCAGCTTAAATGCACACATGGATGATATACTAAATGACAATGATATAATGCAATCCGTTATTCTCTTCTTTCAAGAAAAACACATGGCATTATGCACGCAGAACAAACAATTCCCAAATCACAATTGCATATCAAGTTACATTACACATGGGGTCATGAAACTGGTGAAAAAATATCTACCAATTTTGGACCATATACATATCGAAGAAAACAATGTTGAGCTGGTGCTTGCAATTTTTTTTTCTTATGAAACAAAAGTTGCAATAATGAATCTGTATGTTGCTCCCCATGCAACATTATCCAACATAGTACATGTTATTTCCAATGCATTGACCCATTTCCATCTGAATGGACCCATTGTACTTGTACGAGACTTCAATATCGATATGCTACAAAATACTGGCAGAAAAAAAGAATTGAAAAACTACATGTGCAAATACAGTCTCCGCTTTCTTATGAATAACACAGTCCATCTGCAAAATGCACTAATTGACCATGTCTGGTGCAATGTGCCCATTCCTCAATACAGTATTTTTGTCTTAGACACATATTGGTTTGATCACGATACAATTGGTATTGCACTTGAATTATGACATATACATCAAAGTTATTGCAAACTCACATTTGTATGTTTCAAATCATATCTGTATCTCTAATTTGTACACACATCGCTCTAGACGGTGTTCTACTCAAACTATAAAATTTACATTGTGCAGAAAAAAAAGAAAAAAGGTACATCCTCCCAAAAACTATTTCTGACTCTATTCAACGTATTCTATTTTTTTTTTTGTATATGTACATAGTAGTTTCCTTTTTCTTAACATCTGAACTTATGTTCATATCCGTTTTTCTTTGTACTTTTCTTCATAGAAACAAACAGGAAAAGCAGAGGACACAAAGAACTCCTACCCACACACGTAGACCAAACCATGCAAAGGTGCACCCTTTTCCTTCTCGTGTTCCACAGTAAACAGTTTTTCGTTTAGTTTCTCTGTTCTTGTCAAACTTATTTGCAGCTATGTCTTTTTTTTTTTGCGCATAGAGGAAACTACCCTGCACATCCGCCATCCAACAGATGCAATGTGGGGCTGGCCACCTTGCAAGTCCACTTGTGAATTTCTATATCGCCCAACCATAATGGTGTTTTGCAGGACATGAAACATTAGCGGCATATTGTGCAGCTCGCAATTGCGCAATCCAAATAATGGCTTCTAAAATCTCAACCACCCTGCAAGTTCGCCTGTCAAATTGTATATCGCAGAACTGTATGTGCTGTTTGTAGAACACGGAACAATAGAAGGCTTTATTTTGACCCCTCCCGCTTGAGAACCCGCAAGTATGGAATGTGATATGGGTACATGGTATATAAAATCTGATGTCGATACTTAATAAAGGTAGATATATAATTTTGCCTCGTTTCTACACACACCAGTCTGGTAACCACAAAGTTGGTGTTGCACATGAATTATGAAATATTCACTGGGAGTCAAACAGAGCCAAGTCCATGATCCAAATAAGTGGCTAAGTATGGAATAAGGGATCTGTGCATATTTGATATGTATTGCTCATTTCTGGGATCCCGCCAGGCCTGGAGTAGAATGTTGAGCTGGCCAAAATGCAAACCCGCTTGCCAAATTATTTTCATAAGCTATTTGTAAGTAACCTAGCAATAGAGCCCCGTTTTTTACCCCGCCAACCCGAGAACCCACGATCCAGAAACTATCAATTGTCTATAAAATATAAGCCAACCCACAAGTCCCCTTGT
>JASDQU010320160.1:0-13032 GCA_032191745.1 Picea mariana
TGCTACGACAATTTTGCTAAATGGTCAATGAAAAGTTATCATCGCAAGTGCGACGACAACTTAACTTGTTGCGACACTTTTTCAATATGACCAACGAAAAGTAGTCGTCGCAATTGTGATGACAACTTAACTTGCTGTGACAATTTTTCTATATGGCCAACGAAAAGTTGTCATCTCAATTGCGATGACAACTCAACTTACTGCAACAATTTAGCTACAGAGACAACTAAATTTGTCGTCTCAATTGAGACGAAAAGTTGGTTTCACATTGTTTGCCTTTATTGTCGTATTGGCGACGATATTTCTTTTTCTGTCGCAATTGTCAGAAGTTCCCTAGGATCATCACTCTTGTGACGTTAATTCAAGTTCGCCGAAATTTCCACGTGCCATAAAACGATGTTTTAGAGACTCAAGATTCGTCACAATATCAATGACATAACGTCGCAAGAGCGTCGAAATTTTCGTCGCAAAATGACCCAAATTTTCTAGTGCTTGAAACCTACAAGTCTCTGCGTAGACTAGGGCCAGGTTTATGGTCTTTAGCCAATCTAGAACAATGTTACAATAGAAATACCAAGCGCGAAAAGAAAAAAAGAAAGGTGAGCTAGAAATGGAATGGAGCAATGATGGTGAATCACAAGGAGAAAACATGCATATAGAAATTGATTAGCGCCGAATAAAATCGAGCTTGAATACAAAAAACTAGCAAGTAAACATTCACCTTATGAAAGCGAACAAGCTCATCCTCACTTTATCCTTTTCGCTGCTTCGCAAGAACCCCTGTTGCCAACAATGTTTTCAATCCCTACTAAATTTGTAAAAGAAGAATGAAATGAAGCAAACCTCACAACACTCCAAGCATACCTCTCTATAAATTTTCTACCAAAGTTTTTCTCTCTTCGGAAAATTTATGTCCCTTGGTTGGTTATGCGTTGCTTATTTAATAACATTTGATAATCAGTGTCAACAGTTAGATTGATTTAGTTGAACAAACTGAATCGTGAACCAGACAGGTTGTAACCGCCCTCTATTTCTATAAAATAATTAAAAAAACTTATGAAAATCCACATGTCGACCGTCCTTTACATCTTGGATTTTGGTAGACCCGACTCTCCTTCTCAAAAGTTAAATCACAAAAGTTGATAATATGCGCTTGCTTCTATAATTTCAATCTCACTATCTTATAGATTTATTAGCTATGATATGCCCCTTAAGTTTCATGTCATTGGCATCGATTATATTTGATAGAAGCACTAGATTTATTTCTTGGATTCCTCTGTACTAGTAACAAGCCTTTAAGTTGTTGTTCCAAGCTTGAATAAAGTTTGGAGGATAGATTTCATCACCCTGAAATTTTTTAACACATATGCATTCCATTATCTGGATCATTGACAGTCCCAATTGATTTTTTCTTAGCAGAAATTAACTCTAGTGCAGACTAATTCTGTGAGAGCGATGACTAGTTTTTAAATGGATGTAAGATGTCCCAAGAAACCCTCATCAACTAGTGGATGCAATGCCCAAAATGTTCAACCCTGGATCTACATAAATGCCATGATTTACATTGGTTCTGAATAAAATTCGTGATACTTCTCCTTATTTCTATAAGAGATCCATTCGTCTGAATATTGAAGCCATCGCGTTATATATTTTCGATTTTTTGCCAACATGGGGAAATGATTGAATCCTCTATTTTTATTGAGTGGTCACATTGCAGCCTCTTTGCATACAGTGTAACATATATTTTTATCGAAACAACGTTCCTTACACTTTTCTTGAAATCTTGTAAGAGATGCAAGTCTTTGTGGATGATTTAAACGATGTGAAACATCTGATATCCCTTCTGATGATGTAAACTACCAATGGGAATGCCAACCATGCTATTTATTATATCTCTACCCCCAAACAATAAAAGCACTTGTTGTACATTCTCTAGTGCTACCATATCAATTATATAGACCTCGCCTTGAAACGTGAGTGTGATTTTATTTGTTCCCTGACTGCGTACAAGGACAACTGACTATGGCCCTCTGAGATTGTTCACATCTCCTTCATCATGTTCTTCTCTAGAACCATTGTTATTGCTATGATGCAATCAATGCCCATGCTCATCGTTGTGCATGTAATGTATATGCAAATGCTCACTGTCTACTCTTTGAAATTGTTCTCCTTGATTCCTATGAGGATCTCCCTCATTTTGGCTATGCATCAGTATTAGTAACTCAACGGGCCGATGCACTCAGCCTTTGATGCAAAATCAGGATGATCTTATCATCCCACCAACACTCATTTTTCAAAAAAGGATTGATTTCTGTGCATTTTATATTATTTTGAATGATTGTAACCTTTGAAATTCACAAATCCTATAAGAGTCTCGTAAAATTCTACAAATGTCAGCATAACACGAAAATCAACATCCCCGGGGGGAACTTGTTGCAGAAGATGTGGTGTAAGCCAAGTAATGTTTTGACCATCAATTTCTACTTGGTAGTAGATTCCCTTCATAGACACAAATGTCTTACGTAAAGAATTTATTTTAGAAACGTAGGCCTGCCACTCCAGACGTAATCTTCAACAACTGTCGACACACTCAGCAGGAGTGTCATGTGTCGTGTCTGCAGGGAAAGTTGCAAAAAGATGCATCATGTGAGAGCATCATCCAGGTCACGAAGAGCATCAATAAAGGTCGTATACCTCTGCCTCACATTATGGTCAAGAGTTTATGAATGCATACTATTCTCCAAGCGAGAGGCCAAATTCTTGTTCTTCTTTGCCAAAGCTTTCTTTATCTTCTTGTTAAAAGCCTTAATCTGCATGCTTTTATCGAGCAAGTGTTCATGAGCAGAAAACAAAATATGTTTGAGATGATAGTAGGTCTAGTTATTTCCTTCAAGCTTCTTTCCCAGTGGGCGATAATGTTTTGGCATTCTTGTTGAATCTGCAAAGGATTATGCACTCACTAATATCTTGTAATAAGATTCCTATGTCTCTTTAACACTTCATGGCTTTTGAATATTCCAAGGTCATAACCCCAATAATATCAATATTTAAATAATGAAGAGGTTATGAAAGGTATAAAAAAAGGGGGTACTTTTAAAATATATAAACGTCTAGGTAGTTGATTTAACTTCCCTTTTTATTAAAAGGTCACATGTGATGAAGGGATGCATAGGGTGACAAGGTTATTATGTGGGAAACGTCATGGCAATATGGTATAATAACATATCCTTTTTTTTTGAAATGGCATGAAAAAGTACCCAAAGACATGATAATAATGTTATTCTTATAAAAAGAGAGGTATGAGGATATCTCATGAGTGCAAAAATATAAAGGTTATGAGTGAGAAATGGGATAGTAGATAATTTGAATCATAGGTCGAGAACCATGATAGTTTCGACAAGAACCCTACGCTAACAATTCATAATGAAGTTGCTTTCATTTGAATGATCATGTAACCTTTCTTGAATGTGTAGCAGTAACTCAGTGGGAGCACGTACAAGACTTTGTGCAAGAAATTGCGAAATGAGAGGGGAATTCTAACAATGCTTTGTGGGATAAGTATTGTTGACAAAAATCGTCATCAACAATTTCCAACAAAAAGATGTGGGTCGCTTACAATGGCATGCAGCTTTAAACAATAACTTACAATTCTTGATTCTCTACAGGAAAGGGGAAGGGAAGGGAAATGACAGGACTGAGGGTGACTCAATGTGGAACAAGAAGAGGTTGATAGGGTTAGGTGGGATAGGTTATACAACAGGGGGATACGTGATGGAGGTCAAGGGATTCATGGATCGAGACTTCGTGTAATAACTCATTAAAAGTGGTAAGCATGAGGGGGTTTGGTCCTATTGTATAACCCGAAGGGACGACTCTTTAGATCTTGAAAAAATGATTATAAGGCTAGAAAACTGTCATGGGTGTGTGTTTATGGAAAGACCCAAGTTTAACACTGAGCATCCATAACGTGCATGTTGGAGGCATCTCAAAATGAAGGGGATGGAGAAAGGGAAAGAAGGAATATGGGGATAGGACTAACGAACGTGACAAGCGAGGATGTCTCTCATAGAAAGCGCATGGTAGACAAGCAAGGGATTATGACAAAGGAAGTCAACTTGGTTCACATGCAAGTATGTTGTCCACAAAAACACATTTGGTCAATCAGTTAAAAATATACGGTAGCCTTCCATTTAATATCATCAATCATTTCTCCATCACTTTTGACCATCAGAAAGGAAAAAAAGAAAAGAAAGCAAAAGAAAAAAGATAAAAACAAAAGCGAGAAAATAACTGAATGAATTACGACGTTAACCCAAAACTAATCTAGCCCTTCTTGTAAACTTTTATTATTATTATTATTGTTTTGTTTTGTTTATTTATGTATGTACAGAGGAAAAGAAACCATTAACTTCGACTCGAGTCAAATGAAATTTAGCGTAAGGGAATGTGTCACCTGCTTTGCATGCGGATCTTATGAGTTTGACAAATTTGTATGTGGAGGGGCTGCCAACATGCCAACCAACATATGTGTACGGTGCAGAGAAATGATTAATCAATATCCAAAAGAAACGATCACAAATATCCAAGACGTTCCAACTAACAAATTCTTTGTCAGCAATGATGAAGGTATTAATTGAATTAGATTTAGGGTTTAGGGTTTGTACCTTAAAGGGATGATCCATTTATTCAGTAAACAAACTAGTATCATATCTATGGACCTTTTGGTGCGAAGTCGCAACCCTCACGGTTCAACCCGCTTCCACCAGGACCTTCTCTAAACTCGACCCGAAGAGCTATCTCGCTCTTCTACTCCTCTCGGAAGCTTTCACTACCCACAATACGCTTCCCGTGATCTCCCCTTCGCTTATCGGAAAATCGGAACTCGCGAGTTCGCGAGTTCAATGTTCACAATATCGGGTCTTTCACTTCCCCGAACCTCGATGGTCAAAAGGCCAATGCCTTGTATGTCAGGGATTTCCCTATCGGGAAATTGCTATTCACGATGTCAACAACTCGAACTAACAATCCCCGATGCCCGATGTGTCGATCCCGACGCACGTACGGACTTCACTTTCCGCCTTTGAACTACAGTATAGCGACACCTGTACTTCACTAAAACCTCGTGGTCCCACTCTGCCACGTCCCTTTGGGATTTCGCAGATCGCAAATCCACGATGCCAGTGTTTCTTGAGGTCGAAAACCCCGAACGCCAAATCTCGACCTCCAGGGATCTCCCGCCACCTGTCCCGTGGAATCAACGGTTCCGATCAAATCGGGGAATCGCTACTCGTGATTTCAACGAGTCTGCGCCTCACCTCGTCAAACGCCGAATGCCGAACCCCGATGGACTTTGATTCTCCCTACGCCTACGGGTTAACTTCCACGCAGCTTCTCCATGATCCAATGGTCCTCGGGACTTCGTGATTCTTCTGCACGAACCCTGGCCGTCGATTCTCCTTCTTGGAGATTTCTTTTGTTCCAAGCTCTGCCCTGTTCGAAACTTCTCTTGGGTTTGTTCCCACTGTCACGAGAAGGCACTATCCCTCCTGGGCTTTGCCAACTCATACTTCTTCAGGGACTTCTGCACAATTGTTGGTGTTCGACCTCCAAACACTCTCAAGTGTTGAAGTCACTTGGACTCTGTGCACTCGCAGCCACAGAAATCCTTAGCCTTCTGCTCAGACAACTGTTGAGGCTTCTATTTCAGCCTTGCCCTGCACTTCACCTACACGACCCTAAGAACCCAATTCAACTTCTGGGCAGATGAGAACGAGAGTAACTGTGAGCCTCCTCAACGCACTCTATGCGGAGGAATTCAACTGCACTCTATGCAGGAATCTCCCGGCTCAAACAGAGAAACAATTGAAACTAATTGTCTCAATCTCTCAGATTTCGAATCTACCATGAAATCACATACACAACATATAAAAAAAAATCATAACAAGAAGTAAATATGCAACAGCATAATAGCACCAACACATAGAGAATAATCACACCCATGAAATTGAATCAAAGCTTTCCTATTAATTCAATATCTGTACATGGGGATTCTGCTCACAAGTTCTTTGCTTTCTCTTCTCTTGCTCCTGTATGAATGCTTGATAATTATGAATCATGATACAATGTACAAGGAGGGTGCCTATATTCCGTTTGCCCTCTCGAATTCTACAACTATCAAATCTACAATAAATTCTATCTACTAGCATTAAAACTATTAAATGCCTTCCTATCTACAATACAATACAAGTGCGCTTCATTACATCAACTCATTAATGCTTGGCGCAATAAATATCAGGTGTTTCAAAATTTTAGTGCTGGCGCTGTCCAGTTGTTCTTTGCTCCACGCGCTGGCTCGCTTGATGAGATTAGGATGCTCCTGCATCATACTCCTCGGCTCAAAAGATTTCATGGGCTCCTGTCCATGAGCTCTTGCACTGTGTGCCTATGCTTTTGTATTACTGTTTCTGTCGCCCAGCTAGCATCCTCTACGGGGTGATTCTTCCATTTCACCAGGTACTCAAAATATTGCTTCCTCCTGGTCTTCTTTCCAACTCGTTTATCCAGTATGCACTCCATTTGTGGTTTCTATGCAACTGGCAATTGCTTCTGCCACTGGATTTCTATTCCTTCAGTTCCAGCCTCTGCTTCTCCAGCATTATATGGGTATAAATCTGAAATATTAAAAATCGGAGATATCCCGATGCCCTCTAGCAACTCAAGCTCATATGCATTTTCGCCAAACTTCCTCAGGACTCTGCATGGCCTGATCTTTTTCATTTTGAGCTTATTGTATGTTCTCCTTGGGAACCTTTCCTTCCTCAGGTGCACCAGAACCATATCTCCAACTTCAAACTGAAGATGCCTCTTTCTCTGATCGGCTCTGCGCTTATACTCCTGATTCGCCTTCTGCAATCACTGTCTCATCTGCATATGAAGTTCTTGCATCGCTTCCACGAATTCTTCAGCCCTCGCGCTGCTAGTTTCAGCCTGTTCTGACTCCCTGAGCTCAGAAACTCCTCTCGGCTGTGTCCCATACAAAATTTGAAATGGTCTCTTACCTATACTTCGATTCACCGAATCGTTGTACGCGAACTCTGCCTGTGGTAGGATCTGATCCCAACTGGTGTGATGCTCTGTCACTAGGCTCCTCAATAGATCCCCTAAGCTTCTGTTGACCACTTCTGTCTGCCCATCTGTCTGGGGATGATAAGCTAAGATAAATGCCAGATTAGTCCCCAGCTTCTTCCATAGTGTCCTCCAAAAATGACCTATGAACTTGGTATCCTGATCCGAGACTATGCTTCTCAGCAATCCATGCAACCTAACGATTTCTTTGAAAAATAAATTTGCGATGTGGGTTGCATCGCTGGTCTTATGACACGGAACGAAATGTGTCATCTTCGAGAACTTATCTACCACCACAAAAATGGAATCAACTCCTCGTTGTGTTCTCAGCAAACCCAACACAAAGTCCATACTAATGGCTTCCCATGGCCTCTCGGGTATGGGCAACGGCTGATAATATCCTGTGTTCTATTTTCGGCCCTTTGCGTGTTGACATATCCTGCATCGGTCAAAAAATCGTTTAACATCGGCTCGCATGCCTGGCCAAAAATACGACTCGCTCAGCTTGGTGAATGTTTTGTCATGTCCAAAATGACCCGCTAAGCCTCTGCTGTGTTTTTCCCGCACCAAATTCTCCCTCATGGAGCAATTTGGTATGCACAGTTGATTGCCTTTGAACAGCAATCCTTCCTGGATTATATATTCCAGCCATGGACTCCGATCCCTGAGAACTGGGTTCTCGGCTGCTTCATAAGCTTCCCCAAAATCTGCATCACTTGCATACATATCTTTTAGGTTTTCAAAACCCAAAGTCTTGACCCTGAATTCCTGCAGCAATAAAAATTTTCTGCTCAAAGCGTCAGCCACTTTGTTAGCAATCCCCGAAATGTGCTTAATGACAAATGTGAAATTCTGCATGTATTCTACCCACTTTGCATGCTTTTGATTCAGCTTCTCCTGCTGACTTACAAACTACAATGCATGGTTGTCGCTGTACAAAACGAACTCCTTGGGTATCAAGTAATGCCTCCACTTCTTTAATGCCTGTATAATGGCATAAAACTCTTTATCATATGTGGAGTACTTCAGCTTGGCATCATCTAGCTTCTCGCTGTAATATGCCACAGGTCTATCATCCTGACTCAAAACCCCTCCAATAGCATATCCGCTGGCGTCACACTTCACCTGGAATGTTTTCTGAAAGTCAGGCAACACCAACACCGGTTGCTCTGTTATCTTCCGCTTCAACAGATTGAAGCTTCTCTCAGCCTCTGCTGTCCACTGGAAAACCTTATGGCGCTTTTTCACCGTATCCATCATCGCGGCGCTAATTCCACTAAAATTCCGAATGAATTTCCTGTAGAAACTAGCGAGTCCATGGAAACTCCTTACCTCAAAAACATTTCTCGGTGATGGCCAATTCTTTATCACCTCTACCTTCTCAGGATCCATCTTTAGCTCATTCGCTGAAATTACAAAACCCAAATAAATGAGTTATGTCTGCATGAATGAACACTTCTTCAAATTGATCAGCAGCTTCTCCTGTTGTAGCCTTCTCATCACAACGGCTAAATGCCTCAAGTGTTCAGCCTTGGTCTTGCTGAAAATTAATATGTCGTCCAGGTACACGATCACAAATTTGGAAATGAATTCCCACAGGACTTCATTCATCAGCCTCATGAATGTGCTCGACGCATTTGTCAACCCAAACGGCATGACCAGCCATTCGTACAAACCCTCGTTTGTTTTAAACGTTGTTTTCCACTCATCTCCCTCTCTCATCCAGATCTGATGATATCCACTCTTGAGGTCTATCTTTGAAAAATAATTTGCCCCACTTAGGTAATCCATCAAGTCGTCCATTATTGGCAGTGGAAATCTATATCTGATGGTGATTTTGTTAATCACCCTGGAGTCTGTACACATCCTCCAGCCTCCATTCTTCTTCGGACTTAGTACTGTCGGAACAGCACATGGACTAAGACTTTCCCTCACCAGTCCTTTGTCCAATAAATCTTGGACCTGCCTCTTGACCTCCTCGTTCTCCTGAGGTGTCAACCTATATGCTGCCTTATTCGGCAAGCTTGCTCTGGGTATGAGGTCAATGTGGTGACTCACACTCCGCATCAGTGGCAACGAACGAGGTAGTTCGTCCACGATGATATCAGCGAACTCTCCCAGCAGTTCCTTAATCTCCTTTGGCAAGTCGTCCACTCTTGTGCTTGTCAGGACAACTCTCGGCTTCCTGACAACAAAGAATTGTGGATCCTCATTCTTCTCCATCTCTGTGAGAATCTCTTTCCCACTCATGAGAAGTATTATGCTGCTCACTTTCGGCTTCACTTCTTTGTCCTTTATCGGAAGCAGCTTATGGAGTCTCCCATCCTTCTCCAAAGTATATGTGTTCATCCTCCCATCATGAACCACATTTCGGTCATACTGCCATGGTCTACCCAGCAAGATATGACAAACATCCATGGGAATAACATCACACAAAATCTCATCATGATAATTCCCAATTTTGAATTTAACTAAGCACTGTCTAGTGACACTTACCCGGTGTCCTTTCTGTAGCCACGAGACTTTATATGGACTCGGGTGCTTAGTTGTTTCCAGCTCTAGCTTTTCCACCATCTTGGTTGAAATGAGATTATCTGTGCTCCCGCTGTCAATTATGACCTTGCATTTTCTGTCCTTGGCTATGCAAGCCATTCTGAACAGTCTGCTCCTCTGCACTGCGCTCTCCACCTCTTTCTCAGGTGTCAAAAGAATCTTATCCATCCCAAGCGATCTTCCGCTGTCTGCATCTTCATTCTCAGCATCACGCCTCTGTGCCTCAGTGATGTGAGTTCCTCCCCTATCCGGTTTCCTGTCTGTACAGTCCACGGCTTTGTGTCCATCTTTACCACACGTAAAACATGTGATAATTCCTCCTCTACCTCTTCCTCTACCTTGGGTACGAGGAAATGTGTTGGCATCGGCATATCCGCCACCCTGCTCGGTATGCTGCCTCCTCGGCTCAGCATACTACTGTCTCTGCTGTGAGGTTCCACCTCTCTCAATCTTACCTTGAGGTTTCCTCCACTCCTCCTTGGGTTTCTGAGTTTTCTCTTGGGCAACTGCCTTGCCTCTTGGCTGGCTCCTGCCTCGCCCTCGCTGTCCCTGCTTGCGGCTCATCTTCTCCTCGGATTTTAGAGCCATCTGGTACGCATCCTCAACTGTTCAGATGGTAACCATGCTCAATTCGTCCTAAATGTCATACCTCAACCCATTCAGGTATCTTGCCACCTTCTCATCATCACTCTCTCGGTGACCTACTCGAATGTTGAGCCTGTAGAACTCCTCGGTGTACTCTCTTACCGTCATCATATTCTGTCTCAGGTTCTGCATATGCCTGAACAGAGTGATATAGTAATCTCTGGGGATGAACTTCACTTTCATCTTAGTGATCATCCTATCCCATCTCTTGATCTTTTGTTTTCCTTTGCAGCGCCTATCCGCCTGCAACTCATCCCACCATAAGGCTGCGTGTCCCTTCAACTTGGTGACCGCATGTCTTACCTTCTTTTCCTCTTCGATGTCTTCATAATCGAAGTAGGTATCGAGTGCTCAGATCCAATCCAGTAACTCTTCTACGTCTAGACTCCCCTCATAGACGGGAATGTCCATCTTGGTCTTCGAGCTCATTCTCAAAATGGCTCTGATCAACCTCTCTGTTGAGGCATCTTCTGCTGAGACCTCTTCGGCATTGTGTCCAGCTTCCTCTTCCACCTCGGAATCACTGAACTCCACTGCACCAGCTCCGCGTCTCTGGGTGGTCTCCATCTCTTCGAGTCTCGCCCTGAGATCTCGTATTTGACGCTCCATCTCTGGGTTACCTGCTGGTCTACCCCTTCTTCGCACGTCCCTGTCCTCGCAATCAGGTGAATGCCTTTCTCGTCTCGGCGGCATGGTGTAATCACATCTCTGCTATAGAAAGAAAAGATACAATGGCTCTGATACCACTTGGTGTGAAGTCGTAACCCTCATGGTTCAACCCGCTTCCACCAGGACCTTCTCTAAACTCGGCCAGAAGAGCTAGCTCGCTCTTCTACTCCTCTCGAGAGCTTTCACTACCCACAGTACGCTTCCCGTGATCTCCCCTTCGCTTATCGGGAAATCGAAACTCGCGAGTTCACGAGTTCAACGTTCACAATATCGGGTCTTTCACTTCCCCGAACCCCGATGGTCAAAAGGTCAACGCCTTGTATGTCGGGGATTTCCCTATCGGGAAATCACTATCCGTGATGTCAACAACTCGAACTGACAATCCCCGATGCCCGATGTGTCGATCCCGACGCACGTACGGACTTCACCTTCCGCCTTTTAACTATAGTATAGCGACACCTGTACTTCACTAAAACCTCGTGGTCCCACTCTGCCACGTCCCTTCGGGATTTCACGGATCGCAAATCCACGATGCCAGTGTTTCTTGAGGTCAAAAACCCCGAACGTCGAATCTCAACCTCTAGGGATCTCGCGCCACCTGTCCCGTGGAATCAATGGTTCCGATCAAATCAAGGAATCGCGACTCCCGATTTCAACGAGTCTGCGCCTCACCTCGTCAAACGCCGAATGCCGAACCCCGATGGACTTTGATTCTCTTTGTGCCTACGGGTTAACTTCCACGCAACTTCTCCACGATCCAACGGTCCTCGGGAATTCGCGATTCTTCTTCACGAACCCTGGCCGTCGATTCTCCTTCTTGGAGATTTCTTCTATTCCAAGCTCTGCCATGTTCGAAACTTCTCCTGGGTCTGTTCCCACTGTCACGAGAAGGCACTATCCCTCTTGGGATTTTCCAACTCAGACTTCTTCAGGGACTTCTACACAATTGTTGGTGTTCGACCTCCAAACACTCTCAAGTGTTGAAGTCACTTGGACTTTGTGCACTCGCAGCCACAGATATCCTTAGCCTTCTGCTCAGACAACTGCTGAGGCTTCTATTTCAGCCTTGGCCTGCACTTCACCTGCATGACCCTAAGAACCCAATTCAACTCCTGGGAAGNGCTCAAACAGAGAAACAATTGAAACTAATTGTCTCAATCTCTCAGATTTCGAATCTACCATGAAATCACATACACAGCATATAAAACAAAAGCATAACAAGAAGCAAATATGCAACAACATAATAGCACCAACACACAGAGAATAATCACACCCATGAAATTGAATCAAAGCTTTCCTATTAATTCAATATATGTACATGGGGATTCTGCTCACAAGTTCTCTGCTTGCTCTTCTCTTGCTCCTGTATGAATGCTTGATAATTCTGAATCATGATACAATGTACAAGGAGGGTGCCTATATTCCGTTTTCCCTCTCGAATTCTACAACTATCAAATCTACAATAAATTCTATCTACTATCATTAAAACTATTAAATGCCTTCCTATCTACAATACAATACAAGTGCGCTTCATTACATCAACTCATTAATGCTTGGCGCAATAAATATCAGGTGTTTCAAAATTTTAGTGCTGGCGCTGTCCAGCTGTTCTTTGCTCCACGTGCTGGCTCGCTTGATGAGATGTGGATGCTCCTGCATCACCTTTCTATCAGGAACATGGTCGTCATGTTGCAAAGAAGATTCATAACATGGATTAAAAAACATAGGAATGTCGCTACAATAGTCACTATAATCGAAATAAAAATTGCACTTAGGAGGGACATACTCGATGCTGTCAAGTTCTTTAACCTCTTTTGATTGAAACAAAGGATTAGAAAAAATTTTATACAATTTAATATCTTGATTGAACTCATAGATATATTCAAAAGAGGATTCCTGAGTTGTATCATTAAAGTTATGTTGGTTGATGCAGGAGCATCGTTAGCAAATCCATGTGGGATGACAGTATAGTGCCTAGCACTCCTTTTAAGTAAAGTTTTAAATTTTGAAAGATGGCATATCTCAGAGAACTTCTGAGTA